>JADWOT020000411.1:0-115000 GCA_036345935.2 Taenia hydatigena
CAGCAGAGACCACTCTAGTGTCAGATGCACTTAAGCATCTAATTAAACGAGTTAATGAAACCTGAGTATTCCACCACGAACATTGCACGAACCATGAATTCAGCAAGCCTCAAAGTCGCTAGTCACGCTTTCATGCCAATAATAAAGGGTCTCTTGTGCATACGCATAAAATACCTCAAAATTTACAAACAAGGATACTTACACACCTGGACTCGTTAGCGCGAACCGCACAACACGCACGGCCACCATCACACCAAAGCCCACCCACTCATATTTGCTGCTAGACACGCAAAGGGAGCATTAAGTACGATGAAACAAATGGTTATCACAGGAATTCCTATTGACCATAAGAACCACAGCAAAAACAAAACCTTTTTATTTGCGAAAGTATAAAAGACGAATCTAATTTTCCAAGGCATTTGTAGGTCACATAAAGCACAGCTTTTCATTACTAACTAGTTATATAAGTGCAAAGGTTTACTTCTTGAGGGTTTTACAACTTACATTATTTAGCGCTCTAATTGTGCAATGCTTGCGATTCTCAAGACGAACATTGAAAGTGAGGGCAGGAACACAATTTGAATCTCTCAATTTCGACACAGCCATTTCTACAACGCACTGCTAATACGCCATTAATTAGCCATTGCGTCTAAGGCATTCTTGGCGTCTCAGAGTAATCAACGTTCTTGCATTAGGCAGTGGCAGAGGATCAGTGCACTACCAGTGTGAATTACTGAGGTGTTGTCTGTGGAAAGTGGAGGACTCAGCTAGTGTTGCTTTCAAAGCAAACACCGTGTCACTACCATTTAGCGTAGTAAGAAGAGTATGTAGCACACAAATTTGCACGTTCTTTGATTGTCTAGCTATCAGACTCATCTACGACCAATTGGATGACCATTGCGACTTCGTTGAGTGGCCCAACCTCTATACCAAGCTAGTATTTCCGGTTCCATCCACGCACTGAGCATATTTGTTCTGCTCAAGCACTATGCCTAATTTTACCCCAAGGTAAGTCGCAAGGTCCCACAGTTGCATTTATTGAATGTGCGCGTTTTGTATTTACGTTTACGTTTACGTTCACGACGCTCATTTGCAGTTAAGGGTGCAATCATACGCATCCGTTGTCGCTTGACGTCGATAACATTGCTCATTAGACTTCCATAACCCAAAAGTTGCATGAAACACGTGTTAGGGAACATAAAATAAACAAACAGAGGAAATTCGTTTGTGCAAAATGAATGTACAAGTTGTGGATTCATGCACAGCCCACCGGGAAAACGACGGCGGTACAAATTTTATGCTGATCGCATACCTTATCGGTGATACCGTGAATCTCTCTGCAGACTTTTTGCAGACTATCAAACGTCAATAGATTTGAAAGGTCCTAAGCAAGTTGGACACATTTTCAATAATAACCTCACAAAAGTGATGCAGTACTTTGTTTTTTAAAGCCGCTGGTTTCTGTCAAGGTCACAGAGGTGGTCGTACTGCCATAGATGCGTGGGCTGGCCTCCGGGCCATGTCAGCAGCCTTTTTCCCTCTGTCCGGTGAATATATGTATTCTACCCTGCCACTTTGCCTTCTTTTGCCTTAAGGGAGCCTTATGGCGCTACAAGTGACGATTTAATATCAGTCACCTTAATGTGTATAAGTGCTGCCGCAAGCCAAGCCTTTTATTGATGGCAACACAAGACATAATGCCAAGGCAGAATATGCATATTCAGCAAGCAGAGAGATCGGGGCTGTAAGCATGGCTTGGCGGCCAGTCCACCCAACTGGGGCAATGTGGCCACCCAAGTGACTGAAACCGGTAGTTAGAACAAACAAAGTAATGCAAGCATCATTAAACCTAGAAATTACACACGCTCAAAACCACATGCCTTACCTTTGGTCTCGAATGTCTTATGGTGTTTGCCAATGATTTGAATTTAATCCTTGACCGCATATCACGCTAAATCCAACGAAACGAACATTCAAGAAACCTGGCTGATCTAGTTCGAACAATCAAGTTAGGCCTTGAGTAAGCGATATTGTATTGTCATAGTCATTTCTCTTTTTGGGAAATATATGTTGGCTGTTTATTATGGATTACTACTTTGCACATGCGTATAAATACATGCCTGTCAATCTATCGCCATTGTAGGTTTCGGCGTTGCAAGCGTTTTACCGAATGCAAGAGGCAAAGCAGGCTGAATTTGGAGATCAATTTTGTTGTGGAATAACGAAACTTAATCGTGCTACTTTGTTGTGCCGAATCGTCTTTACGCGGTAGATTTGAGTCTTCGTTGTTGTGTGAAGGCATGCTTGAATTTCAGCTGTGAGGCGTCATTTGGTATGCATGTTGGTCTTCATTATTTCACTTGACGGGAATGTGTATTTTGATGTGGCATTATCTGCTGGGCGTGGAAGTGTTACCTAGCAACATTGAGCGCGAATCTCGCCGTCGCTCTTACTCATTGCATTTCTTAGGTAAGATTAGGTTGCAGTTTATTGGTCACTACATTGTGCAGCGTGTTCTTATCACCTCTTCGCAGATCCTTTCGTATTTATGTGTGGCAGTAGGTGTGTTATATTTGTGCCTATATTGTCTGCTTTGGTGGGAAATGTATGGAGTGTGCTGGGCACTTCGCGACTCGGTCGTTTCTTGACTTCGAGACCACGGTTGTGTGTTGATAGTATCTTTGTGAAACTTGTTATGTGGGTTCAGCTCTGACATGAGTTAGTGTTTGAGGCTGATTGAGGAGCAGGAGGATGGTTGCTGATAGACCTGTAACTCCTCGCTGGGCACTTTCGCATTGCTACACAGACGTTGCCTTGTAGCGGCCTCAAATGTTTGGTTTTTAAGATATTCTGTTTGCTTGTATGTGTTGATGTAGCGGGTCATCGGACGTTTGTGTATCGGCTTTCCCACTTTTCCTTCTGTACGTTTAGGCTACTACGAATCTACAGTAGCGATGAAACTACTTGTGATGGGTGTGTGGAATGATATGCAATGTGGGATGTTTAAGTCATTTGTGGGGGCGTCTCCTTTAACCTGCGATGTGGATCTTGCCGGATGATGTTGATGCGTTTGATGGCATAGCGGCAGGTGTTAGCTCTTTTGGTTCAAGCATTGGATAATTGCATGGTCAGCAGGTAAACAGACGAGATGGATGTGAAGTTAGTGTTGAGCTGGTGGGCAGGCTTATGATCGCGTTGAGAAAGGCCGGTGAATTGGGGTGGAAATGGGCGGAAGTGCTACAGAGCTGTTTTGAAATCCACTCTGGACCCTTTTCTCGAACTCCGACATGTTTGCATTTTGAAGTGTATGCCTTTTATCTTTGTATTTACTGACTTTTTCACTGTATGCGAATGTATTTTATGTTACTTCTCAGTTTATGTATTTGGAATGCATCAAGTTGACTTGTTCATAGTTGTGTGCACGTATGTGAACAAGTAGAAACGCATACAAATTTCTTTTTGCAGAATAATTTCAAAGGAGAGCAGTTGAAGCTGTCCTGGCGGTTGGTTGGATGGTGGATGATATCAAAAGGGAGAGATTATGGCAGGAGGGGTCTAATCTGTTGGAAACAAAGGGAAAAATCCACCTATCACCTGGCACTACACGGTGCTTGATTCGTTGCAGGTGCAAAGTACGGCAAGAGTATTTTTTTCTTGGAGTATTTTGCGATAAGCATGTAGACATTATTGAACAGTACTGGGTGCTAATTTTGGGCGCAAAACTTGGTAGCGCAGTATTTTTATATTTAACTAGTTAGGTCTCGTGGTGGTTATGGGGTCCTGCCAACAACATGCGTCGTTGTTGACTGTGGTATCGAAGAAGGCGAATGTGGCTGTGGAAGCCAGCCCATGGGGGTCCACTGAGACGGTACTATGCGCCCTTGAACTCGTCGTCGTCGTCGTCGTCGTCGTCGTCGTTGACAGATGTGGTGTTGCAGACATTCGACCAATCGATCTTGCTGAAGGTTTCCCTGCTCGATGTTGGATGTTCACTTGCGCAGGACATAAGTAGCGTGACTTTGTGCTCGGAGGAGTTATGAAAGACTGGATGCGGTGTTTTGGTGCTAAGCAGTAATCTGGTGAGTACTATCCTGTACGACGAAATGTTGTATAAATTAAGTCTGATGTTATCATTGGCCTACACTTATTAGTTTCGCTTGTTTGTTTTAAAATAGGATGTTGAGGTTCTGTCGCCTTTGATAGTTGTATGGTGTGAGGTGAAGCCAATACGAGGTAGTTGTGAAGTAATCGGCATTGTGGTTAGTGTGAGCTGTGTGTGCGTAAAAGTGGTTTGGCTAATGCTAAAGAATCTCGACACAAGTTGTTGGGAAGTTTCTGTGCATGCATAACTTACGCAAGGAGGCGTTTTCATTGACGGCTGCAGGCTTGTGTGCTACAGTGAGTAAGGTGATATATTGCCAAAGTGCGACTAATTGGTAGGAGAAACGGTAAATGCCCATTGACTTGGTGCCCTACTTGGTTCCGTGGGTGTGTGTTGATGCTACCTAATGCAGGTAGTTAGGTTTGTCATCGTATGGTTGCCATGCGGCATTAGGTTTGAGACCGATAGCCACCTCAAGTCTCAGTTGTCCTGTTAATGTCATGGTCTTGAGGTCTTATCGTTGACAGGATTTGGAATTTTGCTTGTAGGCATGATGGTCGGTGGATCCGCATCATTCCCTGCGGGATGCGCTTTGGCCATAGAAGGTGGGGAGGAGATTGCAGGTGCAGCACAATTACCAAGGAGGGCACGGAGGATGGCGCTGGAGGCGGAGAGATGGACTGTGTAACGCATCGGTAGTTCGCTAAACTACGAGTGTTGGTGGTGGGGCCACTCGTTTTCCCCACCGTTGTACCTTCACTGAGTGGGTCGTGGGTATGTGGACTAGATGTGTATTCTGCTCGAATGTTGTGTCTTATTTGGTGTTCTTGGGGTGAGGGAAGGCTGAAGGCGCTGCAGTGTGTATGTATACAGTAGTGATGGAGATGTTTTGTTGCGATTTAGAGCGGTGTTGACCGCTGCATAATATTTTGCTTTGAGAGGTGTGAAAATGTTTTTATTATGTTGCCCTGCAGTTGCTTGTTGACGTGGATGACGAGTGCGTCTTAAAGTAGGCTGTTCACTGTTGAGTGTGTCATGAATTGGTAGAAAATGACATGCTACTACTTAGCCATGAAGATGGGTTTCAAATGTGCGAAATATGTGGCAGCGTCAGCCATTAAACTTGTCAATGATGGAAGAAAAACACCCGCAAGCCGTACGCGCTAGCTACTGAATTTCCACTCAACCAAGGAAAGAGGGAGGAATACCACATCTACGGCTCCAATGTTGCGCCGCCACCTTCATTGACGAGTGGGCCAAAGAAGGGGGCTAGACTTTCGGTGGATCAGCGGAACAGCATAAAGGAAAATAAAGGGGCAGGGAGGTGAGTATATCACTGAATAAATCAGTGACTCAATCATTCAACCGGACACACGGTCGGTGAGGCAGTGGAATCACTAGTCGGTCAGGGAATCGGAGGGATGGGACAATTTGTGGGGTGCATGCATTAATTCACCTGCGAATTTCTCACAGAGACGTGTGAAGCCCATCACGGAAGAGATCATAGCCATCGACATAATAAACGTCACCTTGAACGGTGCATACCCCTACAATAAAGCATTAAAAGCCAGCATTAACTCATTCCTAGAAATCCTAATCCATTTAGTTTGTAGCGAATTTTCAAAGTGCTAGAAGCACGCAGTCTAAAGTTGCATGTCTTCAGCTCACACTACAATGCGACGCCATTCATGTATTTCTGGAATAATTTTCCCAAAGTTTTACCATAGCATGCATTTGGTGGTAAAACTTCCAATTAGATTTTCGTCGGCTTTGAAAGTACCCATCTTTACTTTCATATCTGGTGCATACATCACTTCACTTTCGTCCTGACAAGCACCGATGCAAGCCTGGGCTTGTAGAAAAGCGTTCCAGCCTATATCTGGTTGGGTAATTCCAGAAATTTATTGCGCAACACTGTTAAATTAGCGGCCTTACTTTATTCAAAGACCACTGTCAACAAGTGGAGGGAAGTATCAGTACAATGTCAGCGAGGCAGTTGAAAAGCCAGCAGACCAACATATTGGACGAAGATAATGAGTGCAATGTGCAATGTTACACAAACAGGTGACGAAAAAAGGCATTCAACAGACTGACCTGCGTACCACAAACTCTATCTCACCGGATCATTCCTTTCAGTGCACCACTAAAATCTTTTTTCTTCGGTAGGGTACCTTTTCGGGGATATTCTCGTCTAATCTGCTAATTCAGCTCCCATTCGCGCAATTGCAAGTTATGCCACCTATTGCCGACACAACTTCTTCCTTTTCGAAATCAATCTGCGGTCCCTGTTTAACGGGATGACGGTCGACAGGTTGCCGTCAAGAGATAATATAACATGCATGACACACCAGCATCCAGTCTCGCTTAGACATGGAGACGAATGGAGTCAATAAATATTTCTTTTTTGCAACGGAAATGTGGGATTAGTTTCCACTAGCCGTGCGGAGCTTGCTAAATGTGAAAGACTGCATAAATATCTTCAAAGAAATTTTAAGGAGAGTCTGATTTTGATGCCTCTACTCCGTCAACAGATGCGGTAGTGCTGCCTTCACACACTGCCAACACATGACCATTCTTCACTTCCACTACTATCAGCCTATCATTGTAATGCTTATGTTCATTAAGTGTGCTTTGTAGGCTAGAGACGGGGCGACAATTTGAACCTGGTAGCGGAGCGGCGAGGCGACTCACAGGAGCGCGATTCATCCCCGTCCTGAACTCTCCTGCAAGGTCTCGTTATACTCTCTCTCTCTCTCATCCATTGTAAAGGTGTCGAAGCGTGTTCAGACTTCTAATGACAAGAGCGACAAGAAGGAAGAGAAGGAATCTCAGCCAATTAATCGAGGCAGGGACCAGGAAGCGTTCCATATGTCTAAATGCTAACTGAATTCTACACGTCCACGTTACAATGATAGGCTGATAGTAGTGGAAGTGAAGAATGGTCATGTGTTGGCAGTGTGTGAAGGCAGCACTACCGCATCTGTTGACGGAGTAGAGGCATCAAAATCAGACTCTCCTTAAAATTTCTTTGAAGATATTTATGCAGTCTTTCACATTTAGCAAGCTCCGCACGGCTAGTGGAAACTAATCCCACATTTCCGTTGCAAAAAAGAAATATTTATTGACTCCATTCGTCTCCATGTCTAAGCGAGACTGGATGCTGGTGTGTCATGCATGTTATATTATCTCTTGACGGCAACCTGTCGACCGTCATCCCGTTAAACAGGGACCGCAGATTGATTTCGAAAAGGAAGAAGTTGTGTCGGCAATAGGTGGCATAACTTGCAATTGCGCGAATGGGAGCTGAATTAGCAGATTAGACGAGAATATCCCCGAAAAGGTACCCTACCGAAGAAAAAAGATTTTAGTGGTGCACTGAAAGGAATGATCCGGTGAGATAGAGTTTGTGGTACGCAGGTCAGTCTGTTGAATGCCTTTTTTCGTCACCTGTTTGTGTAACATTGCACATTGCACTCATTATCTTCGTCCAATATGTTGGTCTGCTGGCTTTTCAACTGCCTCGCTGACATTGTACTGATACTTCCCTCCACTTGTTGACAGTGGTCTTTGAATAAAGTAAGGCCGCTAATTTAACAGTGTTGCGCAATAAATTTCTGGAATTACCCAACCAGATATAGGCTGGAACGCTTTTCTACAAGCCCAGGCTTGCATCGGTGCTTGTCAGGACGAAAGTGAAGTGATGTATGCACCAGATATGAAAGTAAAGATGGGTACTTTCAAAGCCGACGAAAATCTAATTGGAAGTTTTACCACCAAATGCATGCTATGGTAAAACTTTGGGAAAATTATTCCAGAAATACATGAATGGCGTCGCATTGTAGTGTGAGCTGAAGACATGCAACTTTAGACTGCGTGCTTCTAGCACTTTGAAAATTCGCTACAAACTAAATGGATTAGGATTTCTAGGAATGAGTTAATGCTGGCTTTTAATGCTTTATTGTAGGGGTATGCACCGTTCAAGGTGACGTTTATTATGTCGATGGCTATGATCTCTTCCGTGATGGGCTTCACACGTCTCTGTGAGAAATTCGCAGGTGAATTAATGCATGCACCCCACAAATTGTCCCATCCCTCCGATTCCCTGACCGACTAGTGATTCCACTGCCTCACCGACCGTGTGTCCGGTTGAATGATTGAGTCACTGATTTATTCAGTGATATACTCACCTCCCTGCCCCTTTATTTTCCTTTATGCTGTTCCGCTGATCCACCGAAAGTCTAGCCCCCTTCTTTGGCCCACTCGTCAATGAAGGTGGCGGCGCAACATTGGAGCCGTAGATGTGGTATTCCTCCCTCTTTCCTTGGTTGAGTGGAAATTCAGTAGCTAGCGCGTACGGCTTGCGGGTGTTTTTCTTCCATCATTGACAAGTTTAATGGCTGACGCTGCCACATATTTCGCACATTTGAAACCCATCTTCATGGCTAAGTAGTAGCATGTCATTTTCTACCAATTCATGACACACTCAACAGTGAACAGCCTACTTTAAGACGCACTCGTCATCCACGTCAACAAGCAACTGCAGGGCAACATAATAAAAACATTTTCACACCTCTCAAAGCAAAATATTATGCAGCGGTCAACACCGCTCTAAATCGCAACAAAACATCTCCATCACTACTGTATACATACACACTGCAGCGCCTTCAGCCTTCCCTCACCCCAAGAACACCAAATAAGACACAACATTCGAGCAGAATACACATCTAGTCCACATACCCACGACCCACTCAGTGAAGGTACAACGGTGGGGAAAACGAGTGGCCCCACCACCAACACTCGTAGTTTAGCGAACTACCGATGCGTTACACAGTCCATCTCTCCGCCTCCAGCGCCATCCTCCGTGCCCTCCTTGGTAATTGTGCTGCACCTGCAATCTCCTCCCCACCTTCTATGGCCAAAGCGCATCCCGCAGGGAATGATGCGGATCCACCGACCATCATGCCTACAAGCAAAATTCCAAATCCTGTCAACGATAAGACCTCAAGACCATGACATTAACAGGACAACTGAGACTTGAGGTGGCTATCGGTCTCAAACCTAATGCCGCATGGCAACCATACGATGACAAACCTAACTACCTGCATTAGGTAGCATCAACACACACCCACGGAACCAAGTAGGGCACCAAGTCAATGGGCATTTACCGTTTCTCCTACCAATTAGTCGCACTTTGGCAATATATCACCTTACTCACTGTAGCACACAAGCCTGCAGCCGTCAATGAAAACGCCTCCTTGCGTAAGTTATGCATGCACAGAAACTTCCTAACAACTTGTGTCGAGATTCTTTAGCATTAGCCAAACCACTTTTACGCACACACAGCTCACACTAACCACAATGCCGATTACTTCACAACTACCTCGTATTGGCTTCACCTCACACCATACAACTATCAAAGGCGACAGAACCTCAACATCCTATTTTAAAACAAACAAGCGAAACTAATAAGTGTAGGCCAATGATAACATCAGACTTAATTTATACAACATTTCGTCGTACAGGATAGTACTCACCAGATTACTGCTTAGCACCAAAACACCGCATCCAGTCTTTCATAACTCCTCCGAGCACAAAGTCACGCTACTTATGTCCTGCGCAAGTGAACATCCAACATCGAGCAGGGAAACCTTCAGCAAGATCGATTGGTCGAATGTCTGCAACACCACATCTGTCAACGACGACGACGACGACGACGACGACGACGAGTTCAAGGGCGCATAGTACCGTCTCAGTGGACCCCCATGGGCTGGCTTCCACAGCCACATTCGCCTTCTTCGATACCACAGTCAACAACGACGCATGTTGTTGGCAGGACCCCATAACCACCACGAGACCTAACTAGTTAAATATAAAAATACTGCGCTACCAAGTTTTGCGCCCAAAATTAGCACCCAGTACTGTTCAATAATGTCTACATGCTTATCGCAAAATACTCCAAGAAAAAAATACTCTTGCCGTACTTTGCACCTGCAACGAATCAAGCACCGTGTAGTGCCAGGTGATAGGTGGATTTTTCCCTTTGTTTCCAACAGATTAGACCCCTCCTGCCATAATCTCTCCCTTTTGATATCATCCACCATCCAACCAACCGCCAGGACAGCTTCAACTGCTCTCCTTTGAAATTATTCTGCAAAAAGAAATTTGTATGCGTTTCTACTTGTTCACATACGTGCACACAACTATGAACAAGTCAACTTGATGCATTCCAAATACATAAACTGAGAAGTAACATAAAATACATTCGCATACAGTGAAAAAGTCAGTAAATACAAAGATAAAAGGCATACACTTCAAAATGCAAACATGTCGGAGTTCGAGAAAAGGGTCCAGAGTGGATTTCAAAACAGCTCTGTAGCACTTCCGCCCATTTCCACCCCAATTCACCGGCCTTTCTCAACGCGATCATAAGCCTGCCCACCAGCTCAACACTAACTTCACATCCATCTCGTCTGTTTACCTGCTGACCATGCAATTATCCAATGCTTGAACCAAAAGAGCTAACACCTGCCGCTATGCCATCAAACGCATCAACATCATCCGGCAAGATCCACATCGCAGGTTAAAGGAGACGCCCCCACAAATGACTTAAACATCCCACATTGCATATCATTCCACACACCCATCACAAGTAGTTTCATCGCTACTGTAGATTCGTAGTAGCCTAAACGTACAGAAGGAAAAGTGGGAAAGCCGATACACAAACGTCCGATGACCCGCTACATCAACACATACAAGCAAACAGAATATCTTAAAAACCAAACATTTGAGGCCGCTACAAGGCAACGTCTGTGTAGCAATGCGAAAGTGCCCAGCGAGGAGTTACAGGTCTATCAGCAACCATCCTCCTGCTCCTCAATCAGCCTCAAACACTAACTCATGTCAGAGCTGAACCCACATAACAAGTTTCACAAAGATACTATCAACACACAACCGTGGTCTCGAAGTCAAGAAACGACCGAGTCGCGAAGTGCCCAGCACACTCCATACATTTCCCACCAAAGCAGACAATATAGGCACAAATATAACACACCTACTGCCACACATAAATACGAAAGGATCTGCGAAGAGGTGATAAGAACACGCTGCACAATGTAGTGACCAATAAACTGCAACCTAATCTTACCTAAGAAATGCAATGAGTAAGAGCGACGGCGAGATTCGCGCTCAATGTTGCTAGGTAACACTTCCACGCCCAGCAGATAATGCCACATCAAAATACACATTCCCGTCAAGTGAAATAATGAAGACCAACATGCATACCAAATGACGCCTCACAGCTGAAATTCAAGCATGCCTTCACACAACAACGAAGACTCAAATCTACCGCGTAAAGACGATTCGGCACAACAAAGTAGCACGATTAAGTTTCGTTATTCCACAACAAAATTGATCTCCAAATTCAGCCTGCTTTGCCTCTTGCATTCGGTAAAACGCTTGCAACGCCGAAACCTACAATGGCGATAGATTGACAGGCATGTATTTATACGCATGTGCAAAGTAGTAATCCATAATAAACAGCCAACATATATTTCCCAAAAAGAGAAATGACTATGACAATACAATATCGCTTACTCAAGGCCTAACTTGATTGTTCGAACTAGATCAGCCAGGTTTCTTGAATGTTCGTTTCGTTGGATTTAGCGTGATATGCGGTCAAGGATTAAATTCAAATCATTGGCAAACACCATAAGACATTCGAGACCAAAGGTAAGGCATGTGGTTTTGAGCGTGTGTAATTTCTAGGTTTAATGATGCTTGCATTACTTTGTTTGTTCTAACTACCGGTTTCAGTCACTTGGGTGGCCACATTGCCCCAGTTGGGTGGACTGGCCGCCAAGCCATGCTTACAGCCCCGATCTCTCTGCTTGCTGAATATGCATATTCTGCCTTGGCATTATGTCTTGTGTTGCCATCAATAAAAGGCTTGGCTTGCGGCAGCACTTATACACATTAAGGTGACTGATATTAAATCGTCACTTGTAGCGCCATAAGGCTCCCTTAAGGCAAAAGAAGGCAAAGTGGCAGGGTAGAATACATATATTCACCGGACAGAGGGAAAAAGGCTGCTGACATGGCCCGGAGGCCAGCCCACGCATCTATGGCAGTACGACCACCTCTGTGACCTTGACAGAAACCAGCGGCTTTAAAAAACAAAGTACTGCATCACTTTTGTGAGGTTATTATTGAAAATGTGTCCAACTTGCTTAGGACCTTTCAAATCTATTGACGTTTGATAGTCTGCAAAAAGTCTGCAGAGAGATTCACGGTATCACCGATAAGGTATGCGATCAGCATAAAATTTGTACCGCCGTCGTTTTCCCGGTGGGCTGTGCATGAATCCACAACTTGTACATTCATTTTGCACAAACGAATTTCCTCTGTTTGTTTATTTTATGTTCCCTAACACGTGTTTCATGCAACTTTTGGGTTATGGAAGTCTAATGAGCAATGTTATCGACGTCAAGCGACAACGGATGCGTATGATTGCACCCTTAACTGCAAATGAGCGTCGTGAACGTAAACGTAAACGTAAATACAAAACGCGCACATTCAATAAATGCAACTGTGGGACCTTGCGACTTACCTTGGGGTAAAATTAGGCATAGTGCTTGAGCAGAACAAATATGCTCAGTGCGTGGATGGAACCGGAAATACTAGCTTGGTATAGAGGTTGGGCCACTCAACGAAGTCGCAATGGTCATCCAATTGGTCGTAGATGAGTCTGATAGCTAGACAATCAAAGAACGTGCAAATTTGTGTGCTACATACTCTTCTTACTACGCTAAATGGTAGTGACACGGTGTTTGCTTTGAAAGCAACACTAGCTGAGTCCTCCACTTTCCACAGACAACACCTCAGTAATTCACACTGGTAGTGCACTGATCCTCTGCCACTGCCTAATGCAAGAACGTTGATTACTCTGAGACGCCAAGAATGCCTTAGACGCAATGGCTAATTAATGGCGTATTAGCAGTGCGTTGTAGAAATGGCTGTGTCGAAATTGAGAGATTCAAATTGTGTTCCTGCCCTCACTTTCAATGTTCGTCTTGAGAATCGCAAGCATTGCACAATTAGAGCGCTAAATAATGTAAGTTGTAAAACCCTCAAGAAGTAAACCTTTGCACTTATATAACTAGTTAGTAATGAAAAGCTGTGCTTTATGTGACCTACAAATGCCTTGGAAAATTAGATTCGTCTTTTATACTTTCGCAAATAAAAAGGTTTTGTTTTTGCTGTGGTTCTTATGGTCAATAGGAATTCCTGTGATAACCATTTGTTTCATCGTACTTAATGCTCCCTTTGCGTGTCTAGCAGCAAATATGAGTGGGTGGGCTTTGGTGTGATGGTGGCCGTGCGTGTTGTGCGGTTCGCGCTAACGAGTCCAGGTGTGTAAGTATCCTTGTTTGTAAATTTTGAGGTATTTTATGCGTATGCACAAGAGACCCTTTATTATTGGCATGAAAGCGTGACTAGCGACTTTGAGGCTTGCTGAATTCATGGTTCGTGCAATGTTCGTGGTGGAATACTCAGGTTTCATTAACTCGTTTAATTAGATGCTTAAGTGCATCTGACACTAGAGTGGTCTCTGCTGATCCTGGCTGTTTTAAGTTGTTTTTCAGTCATGCTGAAAGGTGAGGGGTCCGAATTTCCTATTACTGGATACAATCGCTGCATTTGTGGGCAATGAATTGCATATGGAGTCGGTAGGTCTGCCACTTGAGAGCAGTCGAACTATTTCAGACCAGTCAGAGACAACTTTCTTGGTTTTGTGGCGATTATAGAGGCAATTACAAAGTAGATTCGAGGAGACCGTAAGCAGAGAGTGCAGCGTTTGTATGGTGTACACCTCTACCCCCAATTTTCGTCTCTAGCGCATTGCTGAATTGACACCGTAAGGTTTAGGCGTAGATGAGAGGAGATGCGAAGTAACTTGGACTCGAGAATGCTAGATTAACTAATTAATGCTTTAGTTAAAATCCGTGATGTCATTGAGGGGTTTTTATGCAGAGATCTGATATCTTTTGGGTAACTTACATGCCTCCAGTGGCAGGTGGTAAGTTGGGATGATTTTCGCATGTGGACATAATTCATCCGCTCCCAAAAAATATTACCTTACGCCAATTTCCCGTTGTAAAGGGTATGATCAATGCCCCGCGTTCGCTGTACAGTCGTTGGTGTACCAAAAGACTTAGCACTCTTTCATCATAAAGCCTGCTGCAAAATTTGATAATGTGTGATTAATTTAGCACTCCTTGGATGAGGTGGAGAAATGCAGTGAAGGCGAACGCTCGCGGTGTTGCGTCCTTGGTGGGACTGCAGGTGTCACGAGATGGATTTTTCCTCGCCTCTTTTCTCGGCCGTGAGTGCAGCTGAGGTCTTGGTGACTCTGATGCCTTGTAGGAGGTACAGTAAGTGTTCACTATCTTCTTACCAACGTTGCATGCATTTGATGCGCTGATTAATGCAGAGTGACCTAATGTCGTCTCTTGAACGCGTTTTCCTTATTTGTTTGTTATGATTGGCTGAAGTGAAGTGCTATAAGCATATTGGGTGAGGTTGGTAGCAGTGAAACATACGTAGGAGTGTTCTTGGTGAATAAATGCATTTATTTAATGCAAACGCGCTTTTGATGAAAAAGCAGTGGAAGATCTAAGCTGTGGTGAAGCTATTGAAAATAGGGTCTGTAAAGTCATGTTTTGAGGGTTCATCCGTTTTCTGTAACGCACTATATAAAGTGGTCGTTCACTGGTCATTTTAGACGGATGTTGCTTGCATTGGACACGAGGTAGCCGATGAACACGTAGGGCCGTGGTAGTCGATTGTTTGTCTGTGGAACGTCAACACCGTTTTCTCTGTTGTGATTTTTGTATTTCATTCCATGGACCTCTGTTGGAATCTGGTAGCGTTGCCACTTCCCTTCGGTGTTTCCAAATTATTAATTATTAATAAAGTAAAGCAAAACGTCGCAAATAAGTTAGTAGGTTGAGTTGACACACCTTTATAACAACTGATTGTCCGTGTAGTTGTGCCTAAGTTGGTAGTCCACAGAAAAGATGGCCACAAAACAAATCAACAACATGTGAAGAACACTGCATTTATGTGTAATGGTAGTCCGGATACATGCTAGTCATCGTGGAATCACAATGTGAAGGTAAACTTGTCATGCCAAAATCGGTATTAAAAGTTTTTAATGTTGAAACGCAAAACTTTTAAAGCAGTCGCCTCGTGCTCATGTTATGAGTAGGTATCTGTACATATTGTGACGAAATGGAAGCATTCTGTATGTAAGCACCTGTTGGTAGTAAGGCGGCAGTCTGTGTTATCGCGACGCCAACGAGTCTTCCCTTTAGATGCAGCATCACGTTTTATGTAATCGTTAAAACGGCGAAGAGCTGAGGCAATTGGCTCCTACGTCTGTCGTAAGGAGCCGTCGGCACCTCTTAGCGATAGGGCGGAGGTCTCTGTAATTGCAGTACCGACGCGTGTCTCTTTTACAATCCGTGTCACGTTTTTTTATTGTTGAGACAGAGCTGCTGAGCTTGTCGGCTCGTACGTCTGTTGTAAGGAGCCATGAGTAGAGATTGTGACGAAATGGAAGTGTTCTGTGCGTGAGGACCTCTTGGTAATAGGGCGGTAGTCTGTATCATCGCGGCACCGACGCGTCTCTCCTTTGCGATCCGATTCACGCTTTTTATTGCTAAGCAGATCTAATGAACGCAGAATTGCTTAGATTACGTGATAACCCCATATCTCGGCAAATCATTCTCTAAAGACCACGCCTTAATTAAAACGAAAAAACCTGCATAGTAGCCTGACGCTTCCTTTAACTATCTGTTTGGCTACACAAACAAATTCGACACCTAGAGGCTGTATTTTCGGTTCAAGGCATTGTCTTCGGACCCTTCTATTGGCCTCCACGACCTTTCACACGAGAGTGAGTAGCTTATCCTTCCCCAAAACTTCAGTTTACTGCGCCGTCGATCAAGACCCATGTCACTGCATTTAATGAAGCTTCCAGAGCCCTGCCAGATTCTCTGGGCTTAATGCGAGCTCTGATAGCCAAAGCTATAGTTGGTGTGCAAAAGTCAGCAGAACCAGCGGATGGCAAAATTAACCCATGCCAATCGACCCTGAATGTATAAATCGAGTCAGTGGTTAGCTTCGCATCCAGCTTAAATTAAAGGAAACACGAAGAGGGCGTAATAATACGATAGAAAAGGAGGGTCAATGTAAAGACATTGAGGATATCAGGTGGGCGTGTGACCGGGCAAACGCGGATATGTGTGCTATCGGCTAACGCGTGGGCACATGAACAGTAGGCAAGTGATCCATGAGCGGACTACCTTCTTGCGCGTGTTTGATTGTCTCTGTAGGCCACTTCGATACTAAGGCATGCAACACCAGATAACTCTCCCTGTTTATAATGTTGACAGCTGAATACATGTAAAAATAACTTTTAACTGCTAAAATAAATTTACATGTCCAGTTTTAAGTACAGCCTCGTATTTGATGGTTTTATCGATACTTTGCAAAGATTTCGTTTTTGCTCAGTTCGCATTATTCATAATTTACATCATAAAACTACAAATTAAACTTACTGGCTAAGAATGAGGATATAAGGAGTATCGAGCAGTGATCCTCATCAAGATAAATGCTAAAAGTCATTTAGCGCTGTGGCATGTTTTATCCTCACTGGCAGTGGAGATCCCAATCCTCTTCTAATCACTTTGCTAAATTGCTTATTTTAAAATCCCAAAATGCTTCATTGGCTTTAAGTAGAATCCTTAATTTGTTTCACCATCTACCTGAAAAAAAACACTAGTAAAGATGGGCCAAGATATGACTAAGTTCGGTGATTTTATGCCCATTTTACCACTTAAATTTGTCTCCAGAATCTAAATTATCAAAAGGAAGAAAATGGGCAATGAACTCTTGAGTGTAAAGCACTTTTGGATAGATGCCGCAAATGGATTGTGCCAGCATCATGGAGGTTTCCTTGGAAGACCTTCATTAAGTTAAGTTTTTAAAATCGGTCCAGCATTCTCAGAATCAGGGTTCCAACATAGAGCGCACGTGGATCCCATGGCTAATACGAATGCTTTTGCGTATTAGCCGATGGCGTGTGAGTCCACGTTAGTGCCTTTACAGGTGCCCTGGTTTCTCTTCCTGGATGGCCTAAATGCTGAGCCCTCTACCGACTTGAGCTCCACACTCATCACCGATTAACATGGCGTGAAATTGATAACTGCTCATTATAATGACAAATGCGACAAATATTCTTCTTACATCATGTATATACTGTGTCCGTAATAATCCTTAAAATGCGCCAACCCCTTCAACCTTCCCTGCTTGCCACTTAGTTGGTCGCAAAGTATTGAGGTTTGTTAAGCAATCTTGGTTTTTTATGTCTAGGAATGCTTTGGAACCTCAGGTGTACTGCTTGGACTTTATTTACATGGAAGTATAAATATCAGCTTTCTTATGCACTTTTATGTAAAAATTAGATAGCATTAAGTAAGCTACCCACTCATTCACCTACACATTTGCAACATCAGGTTTGATGTGGTGTGATTGCACGATGCTAGGGCGGATATCCGATAGGGGAACAAGACATGGTGAAGCAGAGGCAATGAGGTAGGCAAAACTCATCTGGTTCGCAACTGCTCTAACGTCTGAGCTACAAGACTGCTAAACACTTGTCTCCTAGTCCTTCATGCCACCAGCGCCTCTACCTAATGCAAGCATGTAAGTCAGTGATATAAATGCCCAACCAAGGAAGCTTTCTAGGTGAAAAACAATTAATGCACTCCTTTTTCAAAAGCAAACACTTCAATGTCACCTTGTGTTGCCCTTCACTAAGCGCACTTTTCGCCTTAACGAATATGTTTGTCATAATAGACAAATGTGCATTTGCGGCGCAATATCTTACGTATTTTTCAAAACACTCAAATTTATCCACTAGCAGTTGCTCCACGAAATCCCTCTTTTTATCTACTTACCGATCTATAAGTAGTAGAACAGCCAAGTAGACGTAAGCATTGATCCATTGCAAAGCAAAACCAGTTTGTTGAGTGTGGTTGAGATCAATGAGTGGATTCGAATAATTCGCAAATGTAAGTGTCGCCAGAAGTAAACGCATGTAAAAAATCTAGTCGAGTGTTAGAATTTATAACAAACAATCGTAAATTGCTAGATCGAAACCGACGACCTCTACAACAAACGCATATGTTCTCAAGGACCCCACCCTTTACCCATAAGACTATGAAACTGCAATGAGGCACGGATGGTGAGTTCATCTATGCACTAAAAGACCATAACACATGAGCACGTACGCACCTATTTGCACAGAGGGATAAAAGTTACGCAGAAATCGCACAGTATACAAGAGCATTGCTTAAAGGGAAATAAATTCATCCGATCCTCGCTTTACTTTCCGCCCATCGTATCTTGGCAGTTACGTCGAGATCGCGTATTTGTAGTATTCGTCATTAATATGGATGAAAGAAAAGGAGCAAAACTGGAAACAAAATCTGGTACGAAGGACAAGTGGAGGGAATAGATGAATGGATGAACCTATAAGTGAGAAATAACACACACACATGACCGTCAGTTACTACGACTATGGAAAAAGAGGAAGGTATATCTAAATTTCGTCTGTTATGATGCCACGAGAAAAAGAAATGTTGGTGAATGCAGCCATGGTTTCATTTCTCACCACATTAGAGATCAGTGTTCTTCTCGAAATGCAGACGGTCAGAGGAGATCGACCAAACACTTCGACGAAACTGAAGATCGAGGAGACGGTGTGGGGTGGGACAAATTCACCGGATTCCAACTAATTGTGGGCTAAAACAGCCCAAAATTTTGCCAACAAATTTAATAGTTCTTATGAAATCCGTACAATACCACCTCTCTTTTTGTCTCTAAAGACGCAATACGAATTGGATCCAAGCTGGTGGGGAGTTTGCGCTTCTTCGCCCCTATGTGAAAAGTCTGCCAATGTTGACTCGCCGTTGGTATCTATCTGTTTCAAAGGCAAAGTAGATCACCCACTCCACGGCCTCGACGCTTCAATGTTTGCATGTAGCTGGCATTGTAATATCCAGGATCTATGAAGAGAGGGGGGAGAAGGAGAGTTGTTGGGCTTATTAGTGGGCACCCATGTGATTGCATGGAAGTGAAGTAGTTGGCGTTTATTATTTGCCGTCTAAGAGTTGACGACGAGGATCGTATGGTCAGTCTAATGCAGGACGTTAGGTTTGCCACATGAATGTAATGCAGTTGGTGACCAGTGTGGGCTTGGGGCTATCATTTAACAGAAGCTTGAATATTTTGCTGACAGTTAGCGTTTGATCCGGAGTTGATTCGAAGAAAGGGGATGAACTCTGTCTGCATTGACTGCATTGCTGTTTCTCATTCTGGGGCACTCAGGTGCAGGTGTCCTACCACTTTAATGAAAGGCGTAGCTGAGATCTTACCTAACAGTGCATTAGCTCGTTTCGACAGCATTTGTCTTGTAACACAATGCTTAACCTTCCCTATGTTGCAACCGCTTCTTTTCAATGCTGTTATCTATGTGGTATGCCCACTGATTTCATGCGATTGTGAGTTGCTATTCATGGATGCAGCTGGCTTCTGGCCCAACTATATAAGATGTGGTGGTGATGGGAGTGGTCATTCGTGAGTTTTGTGGTGAGGGAGACAGCGGTTTTGTTATACTATCACATTGAAACCACCCTAGATGTGGCAAAATTTGGTAGCGGGTGCGGTAAGGATGACAGTGTCTAGTCAAGGTTAGGAACCGACAGTGTATGCAACGTGGGATCACATGTGATTGCGATGTTTAGACATGGTGTGTTTCGTGTAGGATTCAATGGCGTTGCAAACTTAAATGTGGCTTTTCCGATTGTAAAAAACTTGCACGAAATTTTTAAGTTTTTATATAATTGGCATGTAAGCGTAACATCAGCGGCAGAGGTCATGGAACCTCTGCGATGCCGTTATTGTTGCCCATTTGGAAGGACCATAGCAGTCCCTTTTACGAAACAGGGAAACATAAGGGAGCAATCAATATCTGGCTCTAAAGTAGTCAGGCAAAGACACAAAGGAGGCGTGTAAGGTGAAGGTGCCGAAGATGGACAAGGCGAAGAGGAGGATGGGGACCTACTGCATCCATATCCACAAATTGTTGCGCCAGGCGCATCCGCACACGAGTATCTCGTCGAAGGTGTTGTAGGCCATTAGATCTGTCGTGATAGACATCTTCGAAGGTATTGCCACCGAGTCGAGCCGGTCAGCGCATTGCAAGAAGAAGTCGACATTCACGAGCAGAGCGGTTCAGACTGCTGTATTTGATGCAAGTGCACCAGCTCCAAGTGAATGGAATGGGTGTGGAGTGCAGAGTGAGCGAGTGAATGCATCCTACGGCCATGTTGAGGGTCACTGCAATCTCCACCTTCATTCTTGGTTGTGTGGCAGAAATATACATTCCTACTACCACTTCAGGCTCGCATCCATTGTCGCCATGCTCTCAGGTTGCTACTGCTGGTTCCGGCAGTGCCTGTGTCTAGGTGTAGGCGAGGACAGGGCAGAGCAAGGACAGGAAGTGAATATAGTAATGGGGCGTGTAAGGATGCCTATGATGGTTGGGTCGACAGTGAAGGCGAAAGAGGGAAGAGGAGTAGGCTTTATGCTGGATTGAGTGACTCCCAGTGCTCTCACAAAAGGGCGTCTCATTCACATGCCGCCACCTCTCACCCACTCTTGTGCACACATCTATACTTCTCTTATGTAGACGTACATCGTCATAGACAACCGCCACCACCGACATGGCTATCGGTTATGCTCAATTTTTTCAAACTTGTCGCGTCAAACTCTTGCGCCATGGCAATCCATCCCACCACCAGACCACCAATGTGACGTACAAGTGAGTGTAAGAGATGAAAGAAATGCACCGCACTCCGTCCAAATTCCCGTGGCAATTCTGCGTGTCGTAGCACCACCGCTCAACACTGCAGCTTCTACATCAAAGGCAGTAATGCAGATCAACATCCAAGTGCCAACCAATCGACTGACACATCCAGTAGTCAACTATCCAACTTGTGGTGGCGCTCAATATGGCCGTTACTGCGTTCATAGTCGCAAACTAAGTCAGTCAGTCCGCCTGTGGGGAGGCACTTGAAAGGCCTACTCCTCACTGCCTACCATGTTCCTTGTCTTCTTCGGCAGAAGTACCGCCTAAATTTTGGGCAGCACACCATCCTGCACGGTTGTCACATCACCCAAAAACTTGTTCAACAACTCGCCGTTGCGAACGGCCAGCTACAGGTGACGAAATATGACGCACATCTTGTTGCTACACGCCGCACTACCTGGCATCTCCACCACCTCGACAGCCAGGTACTCCAGCACAGCAGCCAAGTCTAATTATGCACTGCGTATGCACGATAAGACGGCGCCTTATTAAAAGAGGAATTATGTGTATTACTTCGGTATTACCTCCTCGATGCTCGCACTTATGCCCACCTCCAGAATATTGGACCAGTTTTACTAAACCTTGTGTAGTTAATGAGGCGAGTAGTCTAATCATTCGCCGATGATAAAAATGCGTTTAAAGGGATGGCTCAGCACATTCGTTGCAGTTCCTAGACTAACACCCGATCGCAGTCCAGTTTGTGTATATAGACATAAAATGCTGTGGTCAGGTCTCATGAGGCTGCTTTAAAAAATCTAGCTCATCCAACTTTATTCTTCACTTACCCATTAGGTGAGAGGTTGTACGAATTCGATGCGCACCATTACGTAGATTGGGACTCTCAATTACGCTAAGGAAACAGAATCTAATTGAATGGACTTTTTGCCCACCGCAAATATAGTAAGTACTTTTCAGCTAGTGCAGAAACGCTCCACTTTTGTCCGAATTGCAAGAAAAGATAAATCGCTAGGCATTCAGCCTGCCAATCCAATTGTAATAACCCCGCCAGTTATTTGAAAGGAAAACCTTTATACAAACAGTCAGTTGGAGCTCAATCAACTTTTGACAACGCCTTTCTTGTAAACTTCAAGCAAACATGTGTACCTTTTAAGAAAGATGAGTCTCAATTTCTAGATATACTAACAGAAAACACAAGAATTTGCCCCATTAGAAAACACTATAGCTATGCACGCAATGTAGTCTTATTATTGGTTTTATGCCGCAAGGAGAGCTTTGTGCAAGTGAGTGCCTAGGATGCGATATAGCACGATCTGATGATAAGCAACGTGAGCCATACCTGCAGTGAGGATAGGGAGATCCATCACTGGATTAAAAGGGGGGTAGCGCTCGGAAAGAATGGCTAAAAGATCTTGTTGTCGCATTTTATTTGGAGATACGGAAAATGAAATGTAAAATCAACCTTACAAAATTGTTTAATACGGCAGCATACATAGTAGCAGCAATTGGTTCTCATTTAAAAAGTGCTTGTGAATCATAATCATTTGATTCCGTTTGTTAAATAGAATGCATCATGAATCATTTTGAAACATAATAAATGCATGTGACTCGTGCAATTTTTAGGACAAAATTAACTGCATTTTGTATTTTTTGTGAAGTGAAGGAATCTTTGAGTCAAGTAATTCCCTCATCATTTTGAGAATCATTAGTGGTAACCACTTTTCTCCTCGGTAATATAGTATACCCTTCGTCACGGACGCCATGACTTTGGCAAAAGTGGAACTCGTTCTATAGAATAGCATGAGCTTTTCCGAGTCACCCAAGATCACTTATTGAAAATGGCAATGCAGGCCTTGAACTCCACAAAAATGTGTCGCGTTTGATTTGAGCATAATTTGCTGAGCATGGCTATTCAACGAACGTTTTGAAATCAGAATCCCGTCTTTGCCATCGCCTCAATACAACTCAGATCATAATGAATTGTATTTTATGATTTTTAATCACGTCTTTGTGCACAAAGAAACAACAGCCATTCGCTAGATTATTTGACTTCACCACTTATTTCCAAGATCTTAATCAGTAATGCACAGTAAAAATCCTTTTTCACTAGTTACTACAATCCTAATGTCCATAGACTGCGTTTAGAATATTAATTTAGGTTATTTAACAGTTGCAGTGTTGCTGTTAGGAGCTTTCGAGGAAAGTAGGGAAAAGGACTTATCCATAAAGTAGCTGCTTGCCTTATTCCATCTGCATAGAAAATAGCTAATTGGTATTAACATTTAGCTGATGGTTAAGACCGATTCATGCATAAGACCGTACACTCGTAAAGCAGTAGCAAATTAGCCACAGTGCGATGCACTCTATGTTTATCTCCCATAAAGCAATAGCGATTTGGTTATGCAGCTAAACGAAGAGTGTGCTATGACTAAAATGGGAAAGAAGACGCGAACTCTAACTGCGCTGTATTTTCTTTCATTCTAGAGTTCGGTACAACTAGGTATCAAGCGTTATTTTGCTTCCGTGCCTGTGAATTGTAGTTCCAGTGCATAGCGTTTGATAGATAGGAATGGCTGCAATGTAATGGGAATGATTTCATTACGAAAAGTGAGTTAGCACCAGCACAAAGCTGTATTCGGTTTTCAAGGTTTCATCTACAATGATTTTAAATTTGTGTTTAGGGCTAACCTATATTTGAGAAACCTATTTCGGCAAAGAAAGCTCAAATAGCATAAGCATACAGAGCTTCCATGCATTTGTCCTTTCAGGTCCAGGATTAGTCAGAATTAAAACACAGCAGCTTATTCCATTCAGTGATTGCTCAGTCGTTTTCCTATCTTATTGTAAGAATTAGGGTTTGGATGCCTTACGTGCTGTATGGTCTACTACTTTCCTTCTTGCTCCTAGCTTTCGTCAATGCCTCCCTCCCGCTTCGTTTTCTCCTTGCATTCGGTCACCTGTTCATTCTTCACTTCTGTCGGCTCTCTCGCCATTTCCTCATCACTCCCAACCTTCCGACTTGCCATTTCAGAGAAGTCAGAAGGCCGAAGCGGATGGATACCGTAGAAATTAGGGGTATGTCATGCTACCAGCCCCTTCACCTCTCCTCTTGTATCCCTGTCCTATCTTCTCCTCCTTCTTCATTTGCGTACGTAACTTCAATAATATCAAATCTGGTACTCAGGGTATGTCAAACGAAAAAGGACAGCTATGACTAACCTCTTCTAGTATGTAGTATGAAAAAGATTGAATTCCTTTTATTGAGTCAATCACCTCATGCTTCACGCAGTCAGATGACTAGATCAGCAAACAAGGGGACCAGGTTAGGAATAGATGGGAGAAAGAAGGAAATGAGGAATGCTGCACTATAGCACCTTGCAGAGTTATCATATGGTGTCCATTTCCAATCCTCTTTTCCTCTTTTCCAACCCGGCTTGTTCTATGTCCTTATATTCTCAAGCGTTTACCTCTAGTTTAATCATTTCCTTGCCTCCTTCAGATGTGTAATCACTTTGCTTTGCAGTGCAACGCATTAATTCTGCCAAGCATAGGCTTAGGTGCCCACAAAATAAACTCTGCCGTTATCTCAATCATCTCTAGGGATAAGTCGCCGGTGTTTTAAATTTCCTACTCTGCACTACGCTTGCTGTGCTGCGCTTACTTTTCACGTCTCCTACATGCGGAAACACTGTAACACAGCTTGACCCGATCTGATTAGATTGCACTGGATTGGGACGGACTAGACTAGTCACGTCGGCTGAGTTATGACAGGCTTGCATAAAATACGTAAGGAGAGGTTGGACAGGGCTACCACATCCATCATGCATGCCTCATCCTCAGAGGCGCTTTATACGTTACCATTGATGTCAACCTTAATAGCACTCTAATTTGACCCTCCTCATCGAACTAGCACAACTTCATGCCATGTAAAATGCTGTCTTTTCTTCCTTTGGCTTCTGCAGACACCAGAAATCAGGGTATGCGGACTATAAGTAGGCCTAACGATGTCTTCAGAATGGAGGGGTGGAAGCCTTCTTCTCTACTTCCCCTTTTCCACGTCTTACTGCAACGCGCCTTTCGGTGAGAGCATCATTTGTCTCCCGAGTGCTGCGCCTTGCATTATGCTCCACTGTGCTTAATGCATTCAGCACAACCAAAACAGATTAGTGGGTACTCCCTGTATTTCATTACCATGCCTTTATTTTCCAATTTAATGACAAAATAAAATCTCGCTCCTTGTCTCCTTGCTCTGCTTGCCTTCCCCTCCTTCAAGCCCAAATTCAGTTTGCCCAGCCTCCTCTCCCCTCCTCCTCTCCCTACCCCATTATATGCGAGCGCCTGCATCGTAAGTTTTCCTTAAGTCCACCAATCTCACCCTTAGTCGTAACATTAAATGATGCCAAGATTCAAAACTAGAGTCAAACTAGCACAGACTAGATCAGCTCTGACTCAACACGCTTTACTTCTAACCAAATCTTGTTCTAGCATAACCTAGCCTGAATCACAAATCATTCTCCATTTCTACCTTTCTTTCCATCTCTCTAGTTTGTTCTGCACCACTTTCCCTCAATTCCACCTCTTACTTTTACTCCTCATTTACTTACCCCCTGAGAGCGAAGGTAAGCGCGTTGCCCCTACCTCCCACTTCGTAACTTATAGACTCGTCCAAATCTCACCAAACTCTACGTCTCTTGAAGTTAACGGGGCATTGGAGAAAGGGAAAAATCTTTGGATTATCTTGACTCTTCTCGAAGAAGACGAATCAAAGCTCGAGACCGATGGAGTGGTTCTCTGCTCCTACTCTCTGCGTTAAATTTTGTCAAGGAGTAATGATCCTAAGAGAGGCTGCGCATTATCAGAGAAGCGGTTAAATTCCCTTTCTCTCTTTTCCATGTTCTCTGAAAATTGGTAGTTAATAATTGTCCTGTACACGGCACAGATCCCAGTAGTTATAATGTTCAAGTGAGGGCAGGTTTTTGGACCTGTTTCTATCGACCAGGTTTTGCTGACTTTGTAAGGTTTGTCTCTCATGTTCTCGTTATGAAATTGCATTAGCGAATGCTAATGGTCACGTAATCGTACTCCACGTTTGAATGTGCACTTGGATTATTCAAGCTTCGCGTATTGTGGTTAAGAACATTGACGAAACTAATCTGCTAGCTTATTATTAATCTCGCGTAAACTTCAAGAGCATTTCGGTCTCTTTTAAGTCACCGATGAGTGTTTAGAATTGATGAGCCTATTTGTAGAGCGATCACTGTGTGCTCAATGTCTTTCCAAGGACCTTCATTCGCGATCCCATCATGCACACTGAGCACATGAAGCGCAAGTCCGGCGCTGCCTCGCACATAGTCGATACCTAAAAGACTAGAACCAGGTCCTCTAAGTCGTCGTCGCCTCGGCGGCATTGCAGCTGAGGGGTGGACGGATCGAGAGAGATCGTGGTGGGTGTGTAAACGCGTTAATGGCCACTTTCAATACCACATCGTATATTGCATTCACCTTTGCTCGTCCCACTGATGAGGGTAACAAGGCGGTGTAGGGAGGCACTGTAGGGTAGCTGAGGGAGATTTTGGGTCAATCGGCAAACCCGTGCTTGGCCGTGTGTGCTACAGATGTGCGATTAATTGAGCTAAAGGTGAAAACCCGTCAGCTTGCTTCCGGCTTTCCATTATTCTCCCCTTCTGCCCCTTCTCCTTCCCTTTCCCCAAGTCATATCAGTGGACATCTTTAATGCGTCCAAGTCATCGCCCTTGTGCATCAGATCGGCATACCAACATTCACAGCGATCGTAGGGAGAAATATTATTAGGCAGGAGGACGGACGATTAATTGCATGAGTAAGTGGGTGGGCAATCGGCTGTGCGGATGAATAGTTGTCAGCAAGTGGAGAGGATAGCGCGTATGAGGTCAGAGATGACAAGTACAACGTTGCTTTTGCTGTTGTAGTGTCGATGGTGGTAGTGGGTGCTAGTGAAGTTCTGACAGATGGACGGGGGATATTAAAGCATGACAGCATATTCTCACTAGGCTTATTCGTTCGTTGACCTTATTAGGCAGTGAAGCAGCAGTTGGCACGCTGGTTATTTACTGAGGAAAAGGGCTTATGGCTTATGTCAGCGGCGTCCTTGCTAGGTGATGGGAGCGGATTCTTCCTCCTTGTTTTCACCATTCCATACTACTCTACGTTACCTTAAGCTGAGCCAAGGTAGACTGCCACTATACACTTCCTTTCAGTGTTCCATACTATTCTGAGCTATTTTGCATTCAGATATTGATGTAACCGCATCCCTTTCGAGCAGCTGCATGGATACTTGGAAATAATGTTACCGCATCAGAGTACTTAAACGCCATATTTCCAGCCACATGCAGCTACCACAGCGTCTAAATTTATGAAGATATTTCAATCCCTTTAAACAGACTCAACTCAGTAGCCAAAAACCTCTCGCAACAACTCGAGACCACCAGCGTTGTCGTTCACAAGGCCAAATGGCAAGATCTGGCAATGCACACAAATCGACACCAATGACATCCTCCTTGATGGCAATCTGGAGGCCACCGCTTCATCTGCCAAACGCTACTAATACAGCCCAAAAATGCTTCTTGAAACACTAGTCTTTGCGAAAGCTGTTGAACAAACCACTGTGGACCACAACTTCTGACGTTTTAATGAGTCCATTTATGAGTGCAAACAGCAATCGTGCCTTGAATTACAAACAAGTCAAGTGGCATCTCTCAATCCACCCTATGTCTGAGGGCGAGACAGACGTTTCAAATACCGCTCAGTTGAACAATCCCAAACCAGGTGCCGGACTGTAGATAAAATAACGGCCTAACGTCCGCGTCACAACCACGCCAAATGATCTTCACCATAACCAACCACCGGTGACTGCTCGTAATTTTGCATAGCTACAAGATGTTTAAGAGCCCTGTTGCACTCCATGGGAGGGAAAGGCGCTGGCCAGTGATTGCAAGAAACTCAGTGTCCTCAGCTTCCAAAAATTAGCAGCTAAAATGGGGCAGGCAACGCACTTGCATGTCCGAGAATTTAGTCGAACCGAACAGGTACTTACTCCGGAGTTGCAGGCACCCCAGCTGACACTTTGTGGCTCCTGCCAAATGTGATGTACACTTGCTGTGAATTTCGCTGCACAAAGTGTTTCTTTGCAAGACAGTCAGCGCAGTCCTGAGCACTGTTGACTTGATGTCACTTCATTCCCAGCTTGTTAATTTTGGTTTCCCATGTGATGCGTTAATGTGAGAAAGGGATGGCGATATAATGGAAGGAAGGAAGAGGGTACGGATAAGAATGAGGTGGTACCCCCTTTTATAGCGAAGACCATACCCTACCCCACCCACCTTAGCAAAGTTAACGTCACTGTTACCCCGATCCCTCTGCATGTTGCAAGCTTCTTATGATGCCTCGGCTGGGTAAATTTGAATGGCGTCCGATGGTTCTTTTGCCTGATCGTTGAGAAGCTATATCCCACAACAGTTGATATTTATTCTGGATTGCAATCTGAGCTTCTTGCAGGTTTGAGACGCAAAAGATGGTGGAATATCCCTGCATGCCTTGTGCTGTAGTGTGATTGTTTTGCTTCAGTATATGTTCTGCCGAAAGGAATGTAGAATAGGAAGTTGGAGTAGCACCCTTAATATTGTCTTCGGGTGACTACGAGCATCGTTTGTCACATTAGAACTTTTGTAAATGAAATGCGCAAGCATATAGCAGTGAGATCGGCATTTATTTTTCCTTCGTAAGTTTACATACGCCACCCAGCTTTTAGTTGGTGCCAGGGCAGGTTCGTCCTAAGATGAACCGCTCCCCTGTCTTGGTACACTGCGTGCAAATGTCTTTGGACGTTCGCATTCACCGTTTCTGCGAAATCTTTGTTCCTTGTGAAATTTATTGCCATGATGAGCGTTAATCATCATTATTTCACTTGCTGAACGTCAACGAGATCACCTATTGTGGGCTGCGAATGGGATTACTACCGCCAGGAACTTTATTGATGCATGGACATACAACTGTCTTTAATATGGCTGCATCTCTCAAGTGTCTTGCGTGCTTGTTGTGGATGTAAGTAGGTTTAAGATTTGTCTCGTCGTCCACATCAAGCTTCATCATAAACTGTTGAATTTACGCGCGCAAAACCACTTCACTTGCCACTTTGATTTACGCTATATGGCACGGAAATTGCTTACACTACGCGTGTCATTCACTATTATCACTTGCTCGTCCTTAGAAGGCCTACGCATTCAATGCAGGTCCAAATGCCTTCCTTCTTATGCTGGTGGACGACGCACCTCTGGTACTGACTCTCCCTCTTTTGGCGCAGTAGGAGTGGAACTTGGAAGAGGTGGAGGAGGAGGCGGTTTGATGATTATGGGGATGTAATGGTTGCTAAGAAAGCGCGTTTGGGACCTGGCAGGTCGTCGCGAGGAGGTTGATGCATCCGATCACAGGATCAGCTATGAGTCTAAGGTTACCTGACTGAGTAAGGCTGGTTAGTGCACACAATGTTCTTCTACTGTCGACACGATGCATTGCATTGATTTAGTCTATCCTTAGCATGAGGCAAGTTAGTACTGTTGCCTGCGATTGCGTGCAAGACTTGATATGATGCCTCTGCGAAATTAATCGAACAAGGGAAATTCAGAAGTTGGGGGGGGGGGGAGCAGAGACAAGTCAACCACGTAATTAGCAAAACGAGATATTAAAATTGGAAAGTGGTTGGGATGGGCAACAACAATGCAGAAACCAAAATGCAATGACTTTCTGTTCGCAAATTATACGTTATTCTTAAACCCAAGGTAATATCCGTACCAATGTAACAACATGGCATATAACGAATTGATTTAAATAGGAAAAAAGTTGTAAATATTAGCTAGAACGCCAGCAAAAGGAGAAACAATGAACGCGGAGAAGCATAAATTGCAAAGACAACTCATGCGAGCGTGAATTGGAGCCCAACTTCTGGCAAGAAAGAGACGTCACCTGGTAGTGGTGCATTTTTCACCTGCCGTTACAGGTCTGCTGGCCTGCTGGCGTTGTATGTGTGCGTGCCTTCATTCATGCTGCAGGTTGCAGGCTGATTCTCACGGTGTTGGCAGTTCTACACGAATGATTCGGTGGGCAAGCGGCAGCGGAAGAAGATAAATGAACCGATCGGCTGATAAGTGGACCGCTTGTCGGGCATTAAAGAGTGGGTGGGTGGTTGGTGGTCAGGGAGGTATAAATGCAGGTGCATTTTTCGGAGAGGAGGGTATATTTGGTGTGAGTGGTGTTGGCGTCGGAAGGCAGAAAAGGGTAGCGCGGACGCGTGGTACGTAGAGGGCAGGGATGGATTGTGGTGGAATAGAAGGGGAGGTGATTGCATTGGATGGCGTAGCGTTGCGATGGGCTGCGCTCCGAGGCGATGGATGGTCGGCTGGCTGGGTGGCTGGTTGAGTGAGTGAAGGAGTGGAGGGAGGTGATAAAGTGAAGAAACACGATTTGACACGTCTTTTAAATCGACAATCGTGAAATATCTGATGTTTAGCCTTGCTGGAATAACCGCGAGATTATTAATGGAAACATATATATGGACAATGTGCTGCGATTAGACGACGTCGTGACTTGGATATACTTGGCAGATGACCCAAATGACATCATACCGTCATGATGTAGGCGCAATCAAGGCAAAGTTCTGACGCATAATATTTAAAGATTATGCCTCCTTTACTAGACCATAAGCAGCATTAAAACTGACAATCCAGAAATGCGCTTAAATAGCTTCGATGGCTGTGGAAGTTTGCCTAAGCATTCAACTGCAGTATCGTCAACAGACCAATTGAGGCGACACTAAAAGGCGTAGAATGTTCGATGGCTTTTCGATCCACCGTCGACAAGTCTGGTCCAAAGCGAGCAACGCAAATAAGTCGGTGATCAAAATGTATTGTGCAACAGCCTCCTTTGCGAAGGCTCGCAAATTTATTTCGTCAATTGCAACTCCGAGTCGTAAGTCACCCGCTCTCCACTCTTATATGGCAGCACATTCAAATGGATTGCGCTGCACAAATGTCTCTGTCAGTTAATTTTGTCGCAGCCTATACCGGAATTCACCTAAAAATGATTCCAGAGCTCTTTGATATGAGGAGAAGCAGTTGGATTCTAATCGACACTTTCTAACCGCACTTGAGTCTGCGCAACTCTACAATATCACATATTTCGGCCTCTTCCTTAGCTCCTTATCAACATATGATGCCGAATAAGGAACGTATGCTTTGGATTATAGCATTAAGTGTTGCATTTACCACCCAGTCCCCAACAAATAAGAACTGACCCCACCGCAGCCTGCTTGCTTCAATAAATGTTGCTACACTAAAAATATGTGGACTGTATTATCATTCGCATCAAGCTTCTAAAGAAATGCTGTACAGATTACGATTATGGCTGCGTTATCCATCTGATGAGACCTTCACACTTCCGTAGAGAGGGTTTGCCAGTCACCATAAGGTCTCCCGCGTTCTGTTAGATAGTAATTATTACAGGCAGTTTAGTGGACAGGAAATAAGTTAAATGGAGTGAAATGTTTCTCAGAATCACTTAAGGGCCTTGGTGACTCCAACACCACCCCACTCATCGCCATATTAATGAGTTGACGACCGAAAAGATTAATTAGCTGACCCAATATGATGAAATGGGAGCGGTGGGACGTGAGTTGGGCAAGAACAAGGCACAGTCATAAGTACACTTTTGTACCACAAAAAAAGACGACGAAAATGACCATGGCTTTCACGCTTTCAAAAGCAGTTATGTGCTTATCTCCTTTGCCCCTGATTTTGTTGGCTGGGTAATTCAGTAAACAATAACCTAAAAATTCGTGCAAGTGACAGGCTTAGGATCAACGTGGCATCCAAGCTGGTTCACTTATACACAAAGTTGTCGGAATGTAATATTCCTTGGTCGAAAGCGCCCATTTTCTGGGCCGCGACGAATGAGTCTTGCAATTTAGGGACGAACAATCGCTATTTTTGCCAAGGGAAGAAAGCGGCACTTGGGATCTGGCTAATAATTCTGAAAGTCAGGATCACTTAGTGAACCATCACTCATCCTCCTTGCTCGTCGTCGGCTGGAGTGCCTGCTTCACAAGGCATCTACCGCAAATGCAGCCTTAACCACTGCCACGGCGTCATTAAAGTCGTTTTCATATCGTATTCGGTAAGGTAGGATTTAAAGTTCATAAATATCTTGTTCCTGCACCTCTTTCTTGCGCGCGTAGGGTGGTTTTCTGGACGATTGTTCGACCGCTTGAATACTTTATGATGCTAAATGATATGTTCTGCCTCAATTACTGGGCAAAATACTTCTGTTTATCACTGAATCGTCCACACACTTGTCACCTCACAATGCTGGAGCACTTCTTGTCTAAGAGGCTACGGCTTGTATGCATAGTTGCGTTCGAGATGGACTGTAGGCGCAGATGTTCACAGGGATTCAGTAATGGCTAAGACCCTTCTACTCGACGGAATTCGATATAACTGGCGGATGTTTCGGAGGGACTTCTTGAAAACCGTAAGCGTTAGTAAATCATCTCTGAACTACTAGCTTGTTGAAAGGGTGAAACGGCGTACATAAACAAGATACTTCCTCTCCTTGTTTTCCTTGTTCTTATATAAAATCTTTGTTGTTAGCATCAGGTATCGTTGTCCACAATTGGTTGAGAACTATAACGGAATAGAAGACTCAAAGGCTGCATTACGCATTGTAAAGAGAAGCTCGGATTGAAATGTTGCAGTGCTAATAATAGGTTATAAAATGGTAGTGACGTTCTCTAAATTTTGCAAAGCGCACACGCAGTTACTTTTTTTCTAGTTGGCCAACAATTGATAATCGACGCGGGCTATTTAATCGTTAAACATTTTTTGGCCACTCAATGGCCCTGAGCTGAAGGCGCTTGACCACTAATGCAGGGACGACTGCTCGCATTTAGGGACGTAGTAAGCAGGCGTTTCTGCTCCTGTCCATGGACTAAGTTTGCCTATGCCCCCCAGTTGTTATCGCCTCATCAATTATTGTGCAACTTAGCTAAGGTGTGTATTTGAGGTCAGTTTCATTGAGTTATTTAGAAGTGGGGCGATAGATATGCTTTACCATTGCGTTTCAAGCAATAAAATGCGCCTTTCCTTTAGCAATAAGCAAGCTATTTTGGTTAATGGTGGGTGATTTTCGTGGGAATACTTATCGCTACTCAGTAGGTGGAGGGCCACGTCTCAGGACTCAGTGGCAGTTATAAAGATTAGGCAAGAGAGAACGCTGGCAGCATCTAAATGACTTAATCATTTCTTATGGGTGATGGCTGATTTGGTTATTTTTACAATTGATTAAGTATCTTTGCCACACAAGAATAAAAAATACAAAAGAAACTGTATACGGTATAATTTGGTCTTCCTGGTCGCCGCGAGATACGCGAATTCAATCTTATTGCAGCGGCATTCAGGGTAGACTAAAATTGAAGGCAAGCAAATCTGCAAGCAGCGCCGATACAGACGTCAAGTAGGTGGCAGGTTAGAAGCATTAGCGAGGTTTTTAGGACGGTAAGGAAATTCTGGCTTATAATTTATGCTGCTGAATTGGGTGTCTTTCCTACACCTTAGCGGTCAACACCACTGGTAACTGTGCAGACACATCCATTTCTGGAGAATCACGAAAGGGAAGCAGCGGGGCTCAAGATATTTGTGAAACTTGCGTCATTTGACGCAACACCGCAAACTGCGCACACTTGTGTGCCAGAGGAGCTGGAGTTAGACTGACCAAAGCATGCTGCCTCAGTCGCCGCCATTAAAGCTGTTTCAATGGTCACAGAAGTAGCCTCAGAGAATGTGCAACAGAGCCTTAACGCGGCTAAGACCATCACGGCGAAATTTAAGGCAGAAAGGCCGATTTCCTGGTATTACTGAATGCCGCCTTGTGTCCTCTATTTTGTAGGCTTTTGTTGCTCTCTTATTTACCCATTCATCATGCCAAACACTTAACCACTTCATACTATTTCGGCCCTTTATTGCATGGTCATCATTACTTCTCGTTCATAGTTCTACTAGCTTCGTTCATCCAATGTTTTGTATTCATGTATTGCGTACGGCTTCATTTGCCAACTCAATTATTTGTTCTATCTGCTCGATAATTTTTATTATTTATTTAATTCTTCTGATCAAACAAGCTGATGGGTTTCGTTTTAAATTTTCTGACAAAACTCTTAGATTAGTTGCGTGTTTTGAGATTGCCTTAAGTTCTCCACGCGCAGAGGTGTTAGTTAAAAGAGGTGTTGTTAAAAGCAGCCTGCTTAAGTCGAATAATTGGTTCTCATGACCATACATAACACAAAGCCATCCCCTTCGTGAATTAGTACCACTTTCCCTGATTGCGGTCCTGGTAAGATGAAGTGTCAAATGACAGGAGGTCACTGGTCTAGAAAATTGACCCTCTCCTCTATGCAGACATCAATGTGTCATATGTTGTGCCCATCGTTTTATGCAGCTTCATCAAGTTCTAATGCAGTAGCGAAGTAGGGCCATGCGCACAGACACAGAGTCAGTTAAGCTTGATCAAAATTCATGCAACATAACATGATTGCACCATGTGTAATTTGTGGTAATAGATGAAAAAATGTGGATTTGGCCTAGGCAATGGCAGAGTCCGTGCGAGATCATTTATATCACTTCACGTTTGTAAGTTAAAAGCAGGGTAAGATGCTGAGCAGACAGCGCTATCTCCTACGCCCAACGTTGATGCAATGAAAGGACTTGTTTAAGGGACATTTGATCTTGGCTATGTGTGTTGGGTGGGCTTTTGAGCAATCAGGCAAGAAGATAATTGTATCAGTTCATCACGCAGACTGATTTATGCTACGCCGTTAACGCATAAGAAATGCGCACGCGCAATAATGCCAAAATCCACAAATCTTTCTCAAATCTCGACAGCTTTTAGAAGGGAAATCGAAGTAGCCAACGGAAAATGGTAAAGTTGTCGATGGTAATGCAAGCCAAATATAACCAAATTGAAGAAAATTAGGGCTTATATGGACAGTGAGCAAAGAACATGTTGCGCTGTTATTAACCAAGAGATGCCAATAATTTTCCTTCTCAAAATGAGTTTGCGCCCCTATTAGTGTGTTTTAAAAGTTTTGGTCAACATTAAAGCTTACAAAGGGATCGCGGTGGATGTAGATTAAAAACGCAGCAATTTCTTTAACTAATGCAATGTGAAGCAGGATTTCAAATGTGAAAATTCGATCAATGAAAAATTTTTGCTCGCAAATATCCAAGATTTGTCAGGGCAACACGAGTAACAGCATGGAGCCTATCGTTACTAAGTCAAGATTAAATTCAAAGGGCTGCATGTCCGGCTTTAAGCTATTGTATCATGTACACATTAAAAAAATGGCAATGCATTTATCCGATCCCTTGGACGATGCAGGCCAGCGCAATCGACAAAGCTGCATTAATCCACAGCAAACCGACCATCTGTTTCGGATTTACATTTGCAGCAAACGACTCGACTATATTGCATCCCTTTTTATTAAATAATAAGAACGCGATGTTCAAAGCATGATGTGCCTTTGATTCTTCCACATGTATGACTATCGGACCAACCGCAAGTGCAAGGCAGTGTCTTGAAGGGACGATTTTTAGTTGCCATTGCTACGTCGAATTTAATGCTTATATTATACCATATCCAACGCATTCTGGGTGCGCTTATTAGTTACAAGTTCATAGTCATCCGCATCCTTCCTCTTCTTCCAATTACGGTGCACGACTAATCATATAGTATCAGAAAAAGAGATTTGAAAGGAAGGTTTTGCGCATTTCGCCCACCATAAGAAAGCCTTTGCATCATTAATTTGCTTTTGACACCAACCGGTTCTTTGTAATTCTCAAAGTAAATAGACTGAACACGTACTAGAATGACTAGATCATTACGAGCAAAGAATTATGGGCTGTAGTACGCCTGCCACTGTTTTGTGAGTTTGCAATCCAAGATCTGTTTCAAATGTGACTGTCCAACCACTTCTCTCCGCTGCACTTTGTGTGCTCAAGTTTTTCAGCAGCGCCACCAGCGAACCAACCCGATCCATGTACTATAGCGGCGCGTGCTTTAGTGTAAGCCAATCAGTTAAGAGTGTGTCTCCTACTGGCTCCTTGCATGTGACGCTAACCCAAGCGACATGCGTGAGCGAAGTCGTTGCTCTGCGTCTATGCGGTCTTTAGCCCTATCGTAATACGTTGACATTAAACGAAGGAAGATTATTTGTTCCTTTGCTTAACAGTGAGAAAATGTGCTGATATTTATTGGGGATAGCAAAGTCAGTACCAGCTCTAGAGCAGAAGGCGATCGATGTGGTAGGATTAATCTATGCAAATCCTCTACTGATGCCATCATTCTCATGTCCAGTAGACTAGGATTTCAGTCAAACGCAGTCAAGCCCGCATGCACCTTATAGTCTCTTTCTCATTAAGTTAACGCTGGGCATAGGATAATGAGTCGCTTGTTCAACACTCTACCCCGCTTCCAAATTGCGAATCAAAGCGTCAGCATTTGGGCCAAGTCTACATCTGCATTTGCATCCCTTGAGAAGAAGATAGGCTTCTCCACGATGAATTGAATACCCACTAGTGTGCCTCTTTAGTTCTGCAGAATATATATTCATGCTATAATGACTTTATGTCTGCATGCATGGCCCTGTTCTGTTACTCGATTAAAACTCATTGCTGGGCCCACAATGAGAGATACTCTAATGTGAGTAAGCAGGCGGAGGTTTGGTTGCCAGGACAATGCTGTAATGCCACCTGGCGCGATGTCTTCTCGACCTGCAATCAGTTAGCGAGTGATGTTTGTTCACGCCATAACTGACTGCATTTTGTAATGTCACAGAATGCAGTTGACAAAATCTAGTTAGAGTGCGTAATTGTTTAATTTTACATGACAGCTAAGTAATGAGACAAATCACCACCAATCGCGAGAACAGCACAATCAATTGAAGTTGCAGGCATAACTGAGGCTTAGGTCTAGTAAATTTGAGTACATTAGTTAGTTTGGAAATACTTTGAGATTGGAATATTTGTATTTAAAACAAGACTATGATAACGTACAAGAGCAGATCAACATCAAGGGAAATTTAGGTACTTCGACACTCCTCAGATCATCTTATGTCGGCCTCGCTGAGAGTCCCTCTTTGGTGCAATTGTGCGAAGTCGTATGAGTCGTGCATAGAGTTATTGACAAGCGTTGATAGCTGTGAGTTGCAGACGTGATATCTCACTGGCATCGTGATAACCGCCCAATTCTAACGCGTAACATCACATTAGGATATGTTTTCTGTGCCCATCCCTTTGCCCACTTTGACTCTTGCGCCCATTTACAGCCCTAGCAATGGAATTTGATGCACAAGGGGCACATAACTTGGGGTCTAATAAATAAATAACGTGAAGTACAGGTACATAGGAGCATAAATCGAACCAACTACAGCAGCCGATTCATGAGTTTAGAATCCCTAAGGCCACGTCAAACGGATGCTGCGATGTTCAATGCCGCAGGTAAGGAATTGGGATCAAGACGTAACAGGAAGGTCCTTGAATGCATTTCTGATACCTTAAATATGTAGCCGTATGAAAAGGCGCGAAAAATACATCATTAAATAATGGCTTAATAAAAGCTGTCACTTAACTGCTACGAATGACTGCAGCACATACTGAAGGCGAGGCAGTACATACGCCGGTTGTCACAATGTAGGGCATCAGGGGTAGTGGCTGGGTAGACGCAGGATCGTATGGTAGGTTAGAGGTCCTTAGGCACCTTGAGATCAGCACGTTACAATGACAATAACCTAGGCCTAACAGAAGTGGTAAGATATCAAAGAATATCTGTGGCGTAATGGAGGTCGGTCGCAAGTCAATGGTAATGGTAGTCCTCAGCGGCCGTTCATTGTTGCGCATAGTCATTGGGGCGTCTGCATTACCGCACGTTGAATTGTGAGTGCATGAGTTGCAGCTGCTGCGATCTTAGACCGAGAATCGATTTGGGTATGTCACCATCGTAAAAAGGTTACGAGTTCATTTTTGGACCGTTAATTGCATTGCGCATCAATGCAAATGAGAAATGTTGCTGCACATTTCTTTACGATAATGCGAATCGCACGGAGAGCAGAGCCCACAAAAAGCATCCTCTACAGACAGGCCCTCTATTATTATAACGGAAAATGGCCTACCATCATGGCTGGTAGTTACCGAGGGCTAATCCACCAAATGTGATTAGTTGTAGCCTAAGCCATCATTTATCGCCTGATAAACTAAATATCAGAACCGCAACCTTTATCGTAGTTTGCTTCTTGCACGTTGCAAAACCACGCCTTATGCATTTAGTTAATTAACTTATGCAAAGAACATAGTTTGTACATCCTCCTGCAGCCTTATTTAAATGCACTTGGGTTTTTTCGGGAATACAAATGACATGCCAACTTCATTAAAGCATCAGTCCTGGTCTCACGAATCAAGTATTAGCAAAGAAGCAAAATATTTGCCTTAATAAACACGTATGTGATGCAAGTGAGCTATAGCTAACCAAGACAGAAAAAGCAATTGAAAGTCGGCGAATGATAAAAATATGACGAACGTTATATTAAGCAAATAGTGCAAGAAGACATGAATAAAATCTGTGTATAGAACAACTTAAATGATGGGAGCTGTGCTACATGTATCAAGGCAAGAGCACTAGTTAAAGCAAAACCACCCAAATTTTACCTAAGCCGACAGTCAAGCAACACATTAGGAATAGCGAAAGCCGCACACCCAAATGATAAACCACGCAAGCACTCAGAGGCGACATCAAAAATGTGGTGCCAAAGCGAATAAAATCTCATAAAACTATTATTAAGAGTAAGACTTTGAACGTAGTAGATTGCTGACGATACGATAGCGCTTAAATTAGTTCAAGAAATCGGCAAAGATTAGAGAAAGGGCTGTAAGGTAAATTGGTCGTCCACTAGACAGTCAAAGGTTAGATGCATCATTTTCGATCGGCTATTAAAACAAAGCGATATTTTGAAAGGCATTGTGCTTGGAGTATTAATAGTCTCTAGGGTCTGTAACGGTAAAAAGTTTACCCTTAGAGCGCCTTAGCTGAACCCTTAAATTCTTCCTTCCCAAAGCCTAACCATCCGTCGCACGTATCGTACCCTGTGCACCTACAGCTTTGTGAACAGGCACACTGCGTTCAACATAGAACGTGCAAATTCTTAAGGCATTTGATCTTGTACGCACATCTGCTTTGCTTGGTTGCTCTGCCCAGAAACACTTTCACGCTTATCACCCGTCAAAATGACGAATGCAGGTTAATCAGGTCCAATCCACTGCATTCTTGTAGGAGATGAAAATGAACAGGTTGGAGCCTTCAAGACCTCTCTGGTGTGAGCAAAAGGGGAAAATTTATTAGGAACTTATTTTAATAAGGGACCATATAAGTTGATGAAAACCTGCGACATCAACAGCGTGACAAATCTAACGTGCCACACAATTTAGCTTTTAGGATTGGGCGAAAATACAACATGGTGAAGGCGATCCGATATGCAGAAGAATAGAGAATCGCGGTGCATATGTTTTGTAAGGGCTACGACTCAGTCCTCAGTAGCGAATCCAAAGTTTCGTTATTTTACTAATTGGCATAAATTTAGAGAAAATCTATCGAAATCCGGCAAGATAAGTGAATGCAATGTAAAAAGTATCAGACAGTGATAAGTGGTCACTGTAAATGACAAAGCCCGTAGTTGTGTACCGTGTTTGCATGCATTTTAAATAAGCCCATTCACAAAGATGTAACCACTCTGTGGGATTTCCTGTACTCAGGATGCTTGAAGTCCCTTGCACAAATTTTATAATCTCTGAATATGTGATTTCGTATTTCTCTTCAAAAGTGCCCAAAGGACATGCAAGTATGTCTCGAGATCAAATAGGGAAGTTGAGAAGGTAAGGAAGTAAAATTAGAGCAATAGTTCTGCACAGCAGTCCACTGTATTCACATCGTCAACCCACCGCTTAGCTAGGGTGGGGAGTGCGCTTCCCACAATGACAATATGCAGTGCGGTATCCTTATGTCTCGCTTAAGACGCACGGCATAATTTCGCAATGGACGCAAGAGCGCCATGTAATAATATCGCTAAGGAAAGTTTTCTAGCACTTTAGTTGTTCAATACGCTGCATCAATCTATGAATGTTTCTGGAGTAATGTCGCATTGAAGTCCACACTTGACGTTTTCCGCTCCAAAGCCCGCCCATATCTGCAGTTCAAAACGTTTAAAGCGCTTTTTAGTTCTCTTTTGTTTGTGATTAGACCTTTTAACGAACCGCTGCAGAATGTTACCCAAGGTTAAATAAAGCACTACCCCAATGATTTGACGCAGCGAACAACATTGGTGTTACATCTACACAGACAAATCATTGCTCACAATTATATTGAATGTCTTCTTGCTTCGAGAAAGGTAGCATTCGCCGGTTTCCTTGTCCTCTCACGGTAAGATTGCCTACTTTAAGGCTGTTAGTTGAGGTGCTATGGATGTAAAATGGTTTCGATCGTAGTATTTGCGCACTTGGCTGAGGAGACACTGTAGCCTAGAGTCAAGTCCATTTCCAGCGGTGTCTGCGTTACTATTCTGAAGAAGAGCATAGCACAAGCCATATTATCATAGTTCCATCTTTATCTTCCATTAATGCGGTCTGGTGCGTTCGATATGCAACTCTCTGATCACCTCTGTTGCTGCCACTATCTGCTTTCCGAGACCTGGTTTACCGTGCCTTATGTAGCATGCAAAACCAACATTGAGACGCATGACAACGGCATGAAAACAGCATCGTCTACTTCTCTACACCTCTTGACGAAGTGAACGGTAATGGAGTGAATGAGGAAGAGCGAAGGATTTTGTGATGCTTAGAGTGTAAGAAAGCATGTGCCATCTCCGCCTCTTTACGAATGCACCAGCAAAGTCACTAGCGCGTAGGAAAATGTCGTTTCTGTGATTATGTATCATGGCGCAGGTAAATCTTCCAAAAATTCGAGCAGACGCAAGCAAGAGGAAAGCTCTTCTTCTGTCTAATCTGCTGACCTGTCTTTTTCGATCGGTCAAACATGCCACAGCACACGCAGACACACATGACAGCGAAGAGATACCGCTGTTCTCACTGTCGTCGATCATTCATTTGCTCTATTTTGCCCATCTGACAACTAAGAAGTTGCTTGGTCTCCATTTTTGCTTAAGCCAAAATTAAGAATGATGCTTTTGCCACCTGCATTGTCAAAGCAGCAAAAGTCCGTGACATTATCTCTGTCGCCTTGGGTAAAGGATTGGAGATGCTTTTACCCAAAATTTACGCGTTGATCTTATCAAGAGTCTGTGCTACTCATTTTTACTCTGCAGTAAATTGATGAGATTTGATTAATGGTAGTAAAACGCAAAGTTTTCTTTCATTTTGGTCAAAATGGGCAGCAATCAATTAAAAAAATGCTTACCGAGTATGCCGCTCATGTTGATGATGCCACGCCAGTGCCTTAGAATGCTGAACTAAATTATGCGATAGCAAATTTTACTCATTTACAATTGCTGTGGTTCAAACTTATTTTCAAAAGACGTACTATTGCAGAATACTGTGCGAAAGTCCTGGGTTATGCTACAAGTGTTTTGTGCGATGCCGCCATTTACTAACTGCGTCAATTAAGTCAATGGGGAAAAAGTCCACGATCGCTGCAAATGAGCTCAATACCTTACACACAGTGCTTTAAGGCCAGTTTAGATTTTAAATGATATCTGCTTGCAGCTTCGTATCCCGTCACTTTTGCCTTTCCACAGAACCGTCAGTGACGTAAATATCTAGAGATGGGCCAGACACGTCGAAATGAAAGCCTACTAGCTTTTCGACATTTCACTATATTATCTCGTTTGTTGTGATGCTTTAAACAGCATGATCATCTTAAGCTGCCTTTACATTTACATTTACACTCAATGGTACAACGAAGACTCAAGCTATTAGAAGATAATTGAAAAAAATAGAAGTCGGTTTTGACTTTGCCCAGTGCTCGCATTACATGGGGTCAAACAAGCCTAGATTTTGTCCCACTACTGATTCATTAAATGGGTGGCACATTCTGATATGATAAGAAGGAGAATCAGTCTGCTACAACAAGAGGGTTTGTGCCACCTTTCATACCTTCACCTTAAAGTTCGCTATCCGCAAGTCGAGTAGTTCTTTACCCAAATCCTAATATGAGATAGAGGAATGCAGCTGCCGAAACGGACAATGGCGCAGATGTCCACAGACTCTGATAGCTTATAAGTTCAGGTGGGGTCGCGTAAAGGTTGTCTCACGTTTTTTATCTACAGCCCTTGTTATTCGGGGTGCTGGCCAGGTAACGGTACAAAGAGACGATGCCTCTAACCCTAATCCTAAGGTCTTAGCAATCGATGCCTTGACTATGTCCAACCTCCAAGAGATCACCAATCTCACGCCACTAACATCGACAAGACTAACCGTATCGGAAATATTAACTGCTCTACTCTTACGGCCACGCATTCCTTGCTTATTCAACGTGGCTCAAACTAAGATGCTTTGCATTGACTCATGTTAACTGCTTGCATCGCTATCGTTGACTGATGGTAATCAAAGCCTGTCCAACCTGGGCGTACGTCAGCACCATCGATAACAGACTGCACAAACCCACCAGCTACAGTGGTTCTTACAGTGGCGATTATGAATGCAGAGTCAAGCGCCAGGTTATACAATTCTCCGATTTAATCCATAACAAGCGATCGTAGCCAAATTCATTGTGCAGCAAAACTACATGAGGGGTGAGTCACGACGCAACCCAAACATTTGTTTGCAGCCGATTTTGTCCATACGTCAAACTCTGTATTATGGGCGCAGTACGCGGTACTGCTGAATAGATCTGACTAACTTATCAAAAGGCTAGAAGTTGCGTAACTTACCAAAAGGATAAATAAAATCACAACACAAGACCCGGAGACAATACCCTACATTTGATAAATGCACCTCATACGGAAATGCCCTCTATTCTTTATAACAAAGAAGATCCTACTTTCATCCTAATAATTAGTCCTTAAGTCGTAATTCGTTTTCGTGTAAGAGTTACAGGGGATATCAAACAAATATTTTCACACTGATTGATAAATCAGAGCAAGTGTGAAGATTACAACCTTCCTTCTTAGCTCGCATGCTTTCCATTATAAATCGCACCTCACATTCAAAATTAATACACATGATTTAAAAAGGCACGTCTTCTCGAAACCTTATTCCAAAAATTAAGGATTATTAAAGTAAAATATTTATTGAGGTAATATAGTGGATCTCACATAGGCATGACAATTGATACAAAGGAACTGGTCATCTAAAACAATAAAAGGATTGCATTATAAGGAACGAAAAATTAAAAGCGGTGCCGTGCAACGTGTGTCTATATAAAGGCGTTTGTGCAAATTAGCGCATTTGGAAGGGAAAAAAAGTGCTGATGCTTTTGACTAGGTAGAAAGTTGCATTAAACCAAATATGCGTAAAGTCATGTTTAAAATCCCAATGCAAAAGCTGCAGTTTTTACACAAAAGTGGGCGAAGCTATCAAAGCTTTCGCCCAAAATTCCTATAACTGATAGTTGTGCAATCCAACGAGCGCATGGGAAATGGTGGAATCAACACTGGCAAGGGGTAATGCACACCACACCAGGTGACGCCCAGGCAAACACTGAGTGGTGACATCCGAAACACCATGACAGATTATTAACAGCCTGTGTAACTCTTTTTAAACTTGAACGTCACAGATCAAAGTGTTAGCAATGCAATAGCTTACTCATCTTTGAGTTCAGTAATCATTTTAGAATCTAATAGAGTACCGTAGCCCGCTATAAAATCGTCAGCAGTCAAGGAACCTTATTCGTGATCGTCTGCTAAAAAAAGAAAATGGGTATTTAAAATTACACTAGCAAGAGTTATAACGGTCGTTATGACCCGTGGCTTATAAAAGATCTACCTTCGGGGCGCTTCAACTGAACTCTTAATCTTTTCCTTCCCAAAGCATATCCATCCATTGCGCGTATCGCGTTCTGCGCACTCACTGTATTATCGTAGCTGACAAAACCTGTGGATAGACACGCCGCGGCTAACAGAGATCGTGGCCATTTCAAGGGTAGTTAACTAAACATGTGTACTTACCAAAGCCTTTGCTTTGGCCTGTCGTTCTGTCCAAAAATATCTTCACGCTCAATACGCGCCCAAATGGCGAGAACAGATCGTGTTAATTCTTTTCACTACATTCCTGAGGGATATGGAAGATGAATAAGTTGGAGCCTTTTGGGCCCCTTCTCACTGATTCCCGTCCAACGGGCTCTTGGTGGTTAGGGGTGTTTGCAACTTGGGCGGCGTATTGAGCAGCCACTGCTGCTGAAAGGCAAAAGAAGATAATGCATTCGAAAGAATTTTTAGACATGAGAAAATAGAAGGAGAAGCATAGACCCACCATGTCCAAACTGGGGAATGATGCACACAGGTGGGGGGGTAGCTAAAATTAACGCACGATGATGAATGGCTATAAAGACATAATTTCCACAGCAAATGACGGCAAACGACAACTCACCAGCGCCGTTATAAGGAGTGCTTGGCATTGTAAGTTGCACATTGCAACTCATGTAACGTTGGTAATAATGAAGTACCTCAGTAGCATGATGTTGCTGTTGCTGCTGAAGCATGAGTTGATGTGAGTTGTGCTGAGATACCACGTATGCATTAGACTGCACCACTAAGGGATTATTTCTTACGGCCTCGTAATTAGCTCCTAGCGCAGCAATCGTGTTGCTGATGGCTAACCCAGCGTTGTCGATTATAGCAACTGCTGCAGGATTCGGCCATACTGGGGGCGAAATTGCTGCACTTGGCTGGATCTGTGCAACTGCTGCGGGACCCTGCAATGGTAGAACAGCCCTTTTGTCTCAGCCTTTGCCTACATATGTAACTTTTAGAAGCATTTGAGTCGTCAGCCATTGAATAAGGCCCTGCGCATATCGCAGAAGCATAATTTCCTTAGCTAATCCCCAAACGAATGTGCTTACGGATTGCAGCGTCGGAAGACAATGGCCGAGGTCACGACCAAGTGGAGCAGTAATGGCCATGGGGCAATTTACTTGGAAATTTGTAGTAAGCTGTGCAATATTATGACCACCGAGAGAGATCACAGCTGGAGACGAACTTGGATTCGATGAGGATGGGTAGCCGTTGAGTAGAGGCATCGGTCCAGCTGCTTCCATGTTTCTTTCGTAAGGTCCACCAGTAGCCGCTTTCGGCGGCAAATTATCTGAGTCCAATCAAAAGCAATCATCGTTGTTAAATACGACAAGGCACGGATAGGTCACGGCTGTACTGCAGCTCAATTCCAGGTACTTACGGTTACTGTGGAAATTCCATTTGCAAGATTCGATGGGTTAAGTTCTCTTGGCCCAAAATACTCTTCCGAGGAACGATCTTTGTTTCAATTGAATGTAATTGTGGAACAAAGCAAAAGTGACGTCAGTGGAAAAAAAGAATATATGAAAAGTATTTTCTACCTTCACGGCCTCCTAAACTTGCATAGCAAGTCCACTCTTTCAGTAGTAGGCAGGCCTTCCTGTTTAATACTGACGAAGTCGGTCATGACTTTTCCACACTAAAATCAGCCACAACCTTAAAAATTGCCTTAAGTGAGCTAACTCAGGAGCACGTATTTAAATATCAAAAAAGACATTAATATTCAAATGTGTCACTTCGCTGGGTGTGTACTACTAACAAACTAAAGTATATAAACAGGGATTTGGATTCATTCCGCTCTTGGTGGCTCTTTTGAGAGTACCGCCAGAACATCAGCAAGTAAAGAGGATAGCTTAGCTGATTCAGCACACAGAAACAATGGAATTCGGCAAATATTTCCATTAAGATACGAAAGCAAACAACTTAACTTTGAATTTCTGCTTATCACTATCTTATTATTAAGCTGCAAAGTGTCAAGAAAGGGAATAATCCGGCTGATACGTGCAGAAACCGGGTGATTTCATAGAGTAATGAAGGTTATAATCCTAAGAACATGCCATTTGATAAGAAAACTATAAATTTTAAGCACTCACTGGAACCTCCTTCCTCCTGAACTTGAGGTGCGACACTAGAGTTAGAATTGGCTGATTCCGCTTTACGATTCATGTGCGCAGGAATGCAGTACAATGAACGATTCAGGGCTACGTGCCGCGCTAGCACGAAATCTCGATATGAATAGTGCTGCGGCATTTCCATATCCAGCTTACGGCATCTAACATAAATTTGGGTTTGATGTAAGGATGCCATCTTTAAGCCGAGACCAAAATACGCCTGACAGGATCTGTGTGATGACAACTTTTATGCAAGTTACTTCAAAAATTTGTTTAATCGATTTATGGTACAAGTATGTGCGTGTTGCTAGAGTAATTGATTGACATTAAAGATCACAATTAGCATTTTCGTCCCAAGTCAAGCGCATTCAAGTGCCGATTATAAGCGAAAGATTAGTCTACATCCTTTATTTGGAAAAATTCAAAAAGCCGGATTTATTCTGTGACATGCGCAAGCACTTGTTCGGAATTGATTTTCCTTTTTTGACAAGATGAACCAGGTAACGCTTAATAGCGTTTTGCTTAAGGAGAATAAAAACCATGGAAATTAGACTCATAATTCCACACAAATTATCTCTACTGAAGAAAAGCCGTAAACAGTTAGTTGGTGAGACTTGTTAAAGTCAGTTGCTAACTGATTTTAATGCGCATACTTTGATAAGATTTTGCCTGTGGTCATAAGTTTACCGGTAATCCAATTCGCACGCTCAACTACACAGAAATCCTAGCTACGACGCGATGATCACAATAGCATACCACGCTGTGGAAAACTAGATAAATGTATGCAGTACTTCCTCCTCCATTTCTCAACCTCGTCTCTCGCATCCGAATGGGATCCATGTAGATGGTCAAATAGTGCCAAATTGAGGCTGCTGTTATGCAATTAACCTGGATCATGTATCAACTGAAAGAATCTGATGAAAGGCAAGCGTCACCTCTCATGAGCGATTAGGCTTTAATGAACTCGTTATGAAGTGCTACACAGTCATAAATAGCACGCGATTTGACATATTGAACTGAAATGTCATTCCATCCGAACAGACGAGTATTTACTGGCCAATAAGATCAACGTCCTTGCGTTCTGAGGAAGACTGTGTGCGTCACATTCTCTGTTCAATTGCAGCACAGCCAAACACTCTCGGAAATGACAGGGTAATAAAAGTTGCTTTTAAGGCTACACCCATTCGCAATCATCTTATCCTGTTTCTCTACCCATGAAGTTTGCTCTCAAAACAAGCCCTTCTCCTCAAGTATCAAGGCGAAACTTGGCCGGTAAGATATGCATTTGGGTTGAATTAATTTCATAAATTGGTATTTTAAAGTGGATCGATGAACATTTATACCATGGCTACTTTTGTTTTAAAGAGCTATTACATGGGTCTGTACAGTAGGCACATTCAACCAGCGTTAATAAAGTTTAATTTGGAATGCATAGTGGCCTTCCTGGACAGGAAGTCCGCGTGATAATTAGCAACAAATTCGGAATGCTATTTAGCCATGCAAGCATTTTTCCGGGGCAAACCATCCTGCATCCAAATCTAATCTCCACCACTCGCTCCGTCGAGTAAGTTTGAGGATGTTTATTTTATTACAAAGAATGCAATGTCGTTGCCATAAGTGATGGTAATTCGCATAAAATCCTTAACATCGACAATCCATAGACGTAAAACCTTAGCTAGAGACTCGTCAGGATATTCCATGGAAAGCATTTAGTGTCAGCAGAGGTGGGCTGAATTTGAGCTCTACCAAATTGTTGTGCTTAAATCTAACAAAGTAATATTACACAAAGATGAAAAACAATCTTGACAGTAGAGATTAAGTGTTAAATGGCGGTAAAGTCTCGGAGGCGTTAGAGTTGAGCCTCGCAACGTTCATAGCTGAATCTAAGTATTTGGTCTCAGATTTTGTATGTCTAAGAGACAACCATCATCTGCTTTTGAGGGCTACGGTTAATTGTAGACTATTCATTAACGATTCTGTCTGGTAGCTAACTTGTAAGCTCATCCGTCTGCTTGCGTCGAGTCAGTAAACGTCGATTTGCTTCTTTAGGCTAAGTTGTACAATCGCCAACGTAAGTCGGAAACGACTTAAGCTTGATATCCGCTATTGTTTTGCAGTAAATAATGACAAAGTAAAAGAACTAGCCAAATGAGTGACTCAAACTGCAGTTTCGTTGCTTTCATGTATTTAAGTCAAAATTAAGTCCGCCTTGTATGTTCTAGGTAAAATGGCCCAACAATTATAGGCATTGGATATAGCCTAATACTGTTAGTCAGGTCTTCAAGGGAGGCATGACCTCGCTGTCTACACTAAGTTAAGGTGCATCTAAAGCTGTCACTTGGGTTTCAATTAGAATTTGCAATGGAACAATGTTGTCTTTAAATACAATTTACGCAAAAGATGCAGAAATTAATGACAGAGCCTAGCGTCAGCACGTTTAATGAAGTACAAATTATATCTATTCTTATTACTGCTTTTAAATTTATAAACATATAATGTATCTCAGCTGCGTTTAGCGAAAGCGGGGGCTTCATTGGATCATTTAAATGATAAGATGCAAAGTTGACCTAAAGAATAACGCGGGGGAGGGGGACAGTTCTTGTAGGAGTAGCCTATATTGAAGAGAGAAAAAAGATAGCACCTATGATAGGATACGGATAGAATGCTAGTTGGTATTCGAGAAGCTAACCAGGTATGCAACCACTTATACCTCATCAGGTATAAGTGATTTCTTTGGACTATTATTCTGAGGTCAGAGGGGTCGGACCCAAGTCGGTTCAGAGAATTTCGTGACTGCGCCTCATGACATGCACAAATTTAGTAAGTGTTAGAGATAGTCACGTCCTTTGTTTGCATTTATAAGGGCAGAGTTTATTGTAATTTAATTTACTATAACCTAAACTCTTTTTTTTGGAAGCAGATAGGTAATCGCCAGTTTAAGTAAGGCACGGATTAAGCCTAACATCTGCTACTGCTTGTTGGCAAGCAATGACAATGCAAAGGGAATGGTTGCTTGAATTTAGACCAATTATGGTTTGATTGCTTTCTCCGTATTTGTGCAAAATCTATGCTTTAAATATTCTGGAATAGGTGCTTGAGGTGAATATGTTTAAATAATTTTACCTATAAAGTTTACCTAAAGACTGTTGGTTTGGTTTTAAAGAGCAGCGTGATTTCGCTGTCTGCATTGAGTAGAGACCCATTCAGAGCCGTATATTGGTGTACAACCAGAATTCACAGGTGGAGATGGACATCAAGTCTATGCCGTCTGCAACCAAATACATGCTAAAGAAGTGCAAAATTTATGGTGGACACAAAAGTCTATGTGTAAATAGAATAATGCTAGTTGGTATTCAAGGGGTCACGCTGACGCACGACACACTAACCCGTGTATATTTTGCTATTGTATTTACCTCGTTGTACTTGTTCGTTAATTTTTCTTGTAAATGCTCATACCCTGCCACTTTGGATGGTGCAAGATTGCGGTCACAGCATACCTCCTAAAGTGACTATTTTCCAAAATCAATGCGATGAAACCGGTGTTGATGCTCATTTACCATACATTAATTCAGCACAGCCACAGAGCAACAAGGTCATAAGAAAAATTTTTGAAGTCTATGAAACTTTGCATTGTAAGATTTTTGTTGATAAGCTCAGCAACTTACCAAAACTCCATCACTGTCCAAATAAAAGCTTGTAATACAATCAGCAAAATATTTTGCTGCGGTTTTTGGCATCAAAAAGGAAGGTGCACATAGGTAAGCAATCTTTGAACTGCAAAATATTTTGCCTTTGTTAGACAGGATAATACTAGCCACTGGGGTATTTGTAGTTAACGTCCTTGATCAGCGCGAGCGCGTTCATATAAACTTATCTGAAATTTGTGTCTTTGCGTATTTCAAAACTGCAAGGCTCTACTTTGCCACCCGTGGTCACCTGTGCTACCATCAACAACGGTTCGGCGTAGTGGTCTTTTGAAATGCAAAGACTAAAAGTGCTTTAACCTCCACCTCAAGTGAGTCCACATACATTTAACGTTTGGAGTAGGGCGTAGTGCACGTTTGGTGTTTTCAAAATTACAGCACTTGCGTAACACCCCTGGATGGCCTTTATCAGCTTCTATTTTAAAACGCTTTTCACTTTTCTTTTTGAGAAATAAACTACTACTAGGTTTAATGAGTAGCAAGAGTTGCTCACAAAGTACATGCTGACTAAAAGGTAAACCATTCCTTCCGCCTTTCATTTGAGTGTCTGGATCATTGACATATTGTACACAGCAAAATATCAGGAGTTATGAGTCGAATATTGAAATGACACAACTCATTCGACTCGGGAACAATATGCAGGCTACTTAAACGTTGGTGCTGAAGGGCATCTTGAAAGTCACGCGCATGGAAATAGACTGATGGAAATGTCTAGCATGCGTTTCGCAAGACAACTTCCTGTTTAGTCATATACAGTTCAGCAGCTCCAAATACTATGTTTGTAAGCCTTTATAGAAATAGTGCATTATAACTTATGAGGAAAGTCGTGGTTTTGAAAGGAGTTACAATCTATCAAACCCTCCAACTGAAAGAGATCAAATGGTAATTGAACGCCGCATAAAAATGTACGCTGACCTTGCCGCAACTAATGAGCAGCTGCTCAGGGCATATATGAACGTGAACGCTAATCTCCGGAACCATTTATCATTCTTATTTAACTAGATATAAGTTGGATTTACTTTGATAAGTAAAATGCACTAGTTGCGACAACACTGGAAAGACGACGCATGTAAATGGGGTTGGTGAGGAGGAGGCTATGATAAAACAGGGTTATAGCACATCTTACGTCTAATTTCTACAATTTTTATCTGCGTTGACACTTTGGAGCCAAACGACAGAGGGGTGGGTCGGAGTGTTACAGACAGATTGGAGCGGAGGTGGTGGAGGTGAATGATGAGAAGTGGAACAAAGTTGAGTAGATATCGAAGCGGGACTGAGGCAGTGAAGGAGAACTGAATGGCGGAAACGGCGATAATGTGGGAAGTAAGATGAATGCTAGAAGGCGGCGGAATGCGTATGTGGGTGTGCGATTAACCTCTTCTGATTGGATCGGTGCCACGCCTTGCGGGGTGGCTTCATGGGGGCAGGCATCACTGGCCTCTGTGCTTCACTTCGATGCGCTCGTTCTTCCACTTGTTTGTCAGCTTTTCGATCAATTAATGCAGGGCTAGTGATCTTAGCAAAGCCTTGAACTAAACGTCTGTAGTAATTTACCAAGCTAAGGAACCTGTCAAGCTCTGTCTGGTTGGTTATTGTTGGCCCATTTCTCGCCTGCTTTGTGTGGTTCTGAGCAACTGATACCTCATTGGACCAAAATCTATGGCTCTTGAGGTATACGGAGAATTGGAGAATAGAACAATTCTTTAGGTTATCTTGACTCTTCTCGAAGAAGCTGAATCGAAGCTCGAGACCGATGGAATGATTCTCTATTTCTATTCTCCACGTTAAATTTTGTCAAGGAGTAATGATCCTAAGAGAGGCTGCGCATTATCAGAGAAGCGGTTAAATTCCCTTTCTCCCTTTTCTCCGTACTCTAAAAAATGGTAGTTACTAATTGTCCTGTGCTCGACACAGATCCCAGCAGCTATAATGTTCATGTGAGGGCAGGTTTTTGGACCTGTTTCTATCGACCAGGTGTTGCTGACTTTGTAAGTTTTGTCTCTCATGTTCTCAATATAAAATTGCATTGGTGAATGCCAATGGTAACGTAATCGTACTCCACGTTTGGATGTGCGCTCGGATTATTCAAGCTTCGCGTATTGTGGTTGTTAACATTGACGGAACTAATCTGCTAGCTTATTATTCATCTCGCGTAAACTTCAAGAGCATTTCGGCATCTTTTAATTCACCGATGAGTGTTTAGAATTGGTGAGCCCATTTGTTGGGAGATCGCTGTGTGCTCAAGTTCTTTCCAGGCACCCTCATTCGCGACCCCGTCATGCACACTGAGCACATGAAGCGCAAGGCCGGCACTGCCATGCGCATAGTCGATACCTAAAATACTCGAACCAGGTCCTCTAAGTCGTCTTCGCCTGAGCGGCGTTGTAGCTGAGGGGTGGACAGATGGAGAGAGATCGTGGTGGATGTGTAAACGCGCTAACGGCCACTTTCAACACCACATCGCACATTGCATTCATCTTTGCTCGTTTCACTGATGAGGGCAACAAGGCGGTGTAGGGAGGCACTGTAGGGTAGTTGAGGGAGATTTTGGGTCAATCAGCACACCAGTGCTTGACGTGTGTGCTGAAGATGTGCGATTGATTGAGCTGGAGATGGATACCCGTCAGTTTGTTTCTGGCGTCCCATTGTCCTTCCCCCCTTTCTGCTCCTTTCTCTGCCTCTTTCTCAAAGTCACATCAGTGAATACCTTTGGTGCGCTCAAGTCATCGCCCTTGTGCGTCAGATCGGCATATCCACATTTACAGCGGTCGTAGGGTGAAGTAGAATTGAGCAGGAGAAAAGACGATTGATTGCGTAAGTGGGTGGGTAATCGGCCGTGCTGATGGACATTTGTTGACAGGTGGAGAGGATAGCGCGTATGAGGTCAGAGGTGACAATACAGCGTTGCTTTTGCCGCTGCTGTGTCGATGGTGGTAGGGGGTGCTGGTGAAGTACTGACAGATGTTAGGAGGGCATGAAAGCATGACAGCGTATTCTCACTAGCCTCATACCTTCTTTGACCTTATTAGGCAGCAAAATGTATAAGCAGTGAAGCAGCAGCGGTTAGCCGGCTGGTTGTTTACTAAGGAAAAGGGCTTATGGCTTATGTCAATGGCGTCCTTGCTAGGTGGAGAGAGCGGATTCTTCTTTTTTGCCTTCACGATTCCATACTACTCTACGTTACCATGAGCTGGGCTTTCATTATTCCATACTATACTGCGCTATTTTACATTCAGATATAGATGTAACCACCCTACTCGCTATTACTAAGCCAACTTTCACCACCACCACCACCACTGAATGTCGTTTAGTCGAATAAGAAGCCATGTCAACGAATAACACCCTACACTCTCGCAAAAGTAAATGAGCACATCACAAAAGTCAACCATGGCTAATTGAAATGAGGCTATTGAAGCACATGAAAGGCGAGCAAATGCATCAAGAACTAGGCGAATTTGAAATGGACAAATGCTCCAGCAAACGATATTTCGTCCACGTCTTCCACAGAAAGAAAGCAACGACTAATTTTTGAACAAAATCCTCATTCGAGTACCACAGAAGGTTGCGCAGCAGATAGAACTAACCTCGCCCTTGATTACTAGTACGCGCGAATGGACGCGCTCGCAATGCACTTTAACGCAAATCTGCTACGCCTTATACACTAATGCCCATCATATTACTAACGCGATGGCACGCTAGGAAGCGATGCCATTTCCTGCGGCGACTTCGGCTCCAACGCTGATAGTATGCAAAATATTGCACTTTTGTTAAACGATAGCTCCAAGCGCACACTTTTGGCCACACACTCAGCCATTAAGATGGCCACCAGTCAGAAGTCTACTTCCACACTCAACCAGAGCCACCACCAACTGCATCGCATCCATGTTAATGTAGAATAAATTAACTGTAGCAAGCAGAGAAAATCTTCTGGTTCAATTTGTTCATCTTTGTATCTGATTGCGAACAATCATACCAGTTCATTCTTCTGTCTCTCTTGCGTTGCACATTCCATCTGTTCGCCTCTCAATGCCCGTCCTCCTTCTCTATATATCTTCCCCAACAACCCAACATCAAAGAAATGATAATGCCGCAATTATACACCCACATCCATTCTGCTGAGTCAGCTTTATGTTTGCCGATGACCTAGACACAATGTGATCTTTCTATTAGGTAAAATTCAAATCATAATGTGTCTCATGGACAATAACGTGCACATCGTATGCGAATTGCCATTCATATTTGGTGCCAGCCTTCACAACCAAATGAATAGACCCGTTGCGCTAGTGCAAGGATATTCCATCTACATGCAAGAGTCTACAAACCGACTCAACAGAGTTATGGACAAGTTAGTATTATACGGGTGTAAAATGAGCCTCACGCCATCATCTTCACCCCCATCAAACAACTCTGGATGTCTCAGCAGAGTTCTCGCAGTGACGCTAATTAATTTCACCCCTCCTTGAAACAGGCACCAAGACCGCTTGATAGTGTGCCAAAGTGATTGTGTAAAAGGTTGCGCGAATTACATTCAGTCCATCAAAATTTGGCAGATTGATCGGCTGAGATTTGATCATGCATCTTGAGGCACTAGGCTACTCATTTATAGTCAGTAATGCCGTAACGGATGTTTACTCGAATCGCACTCGAACTCGCACGTCAAGTCCAATCTGGAGATGGAAGGGTGTAAATCAACCGTCCGAAACTTTTGAATCTATGGCAAAGGCGAGATTCACCTTTGATGCTGTTCAATATTGTCTCCATGCTTATAAAATATACCCTTGAAATAAAACAAAGTTTTTCGAATTCAGGACCTGTAGCTTCTTTGACAAGAGGTAAAGCTAGACACTAGAAACATTTTAAACCTTATTACATCACGTTTCATCGAAGTGACTCTTTATACGTGTGCTATCTCTGCCCGCAAACATAATGGATAAGTATAAATAGGACAATCACCAAGTTGACTGTAAATAAGTCGCTTCTCCCTTACCTTTCACTACCTTTCTCTCCATTGCCTACCCCTTTTAAGCCATCTGATTGTTTGCTGCTGTAAAATGGTATATCAAATAGTAACAGTATTTCTTTTCCTGTACTGCTGTGCATAATTGTACTACGGCTGCTCTCCTCACCAATATGCGGGCGAGCCATCTATTCCTTTAATTGTTTTAGGCTTTGCGAGTGCCTGATGATTACTACTCGCTATTAAATTTACCCTCACTCAGATTATGCATAAAGTGGCATACCATCGCCTTATTTTGTTTAGTCTGGTAGTTTCCTTCATGTCCTTTCCAGAATAAATACGGCAGCCACAGCCGCATATTTTAAAGTAATTAAATTTTCTAATCAACTCTTTATTTAGACGCATTCTTGTCTTACTTTTGATACAAATACTGATTAAGCTCCAACAGACTTGGAATGTGCCATAAACACTAGGATTGCAGTTATTTAAAAAGAGAAATGTAGCAAAAGCTAGTAATTTAAGATCCACCGATTACTGATTAATCACTTTAACAACGATGTAGTAGTATAAGACAGTCTTACACAGTGTTACTAAGAGGTTTTGTGGATTAATGATAAGCAGCAATAGTCTATTCGCATTTTTGCGTCACTCATCAATCCGAGCCACTGCAGAATTTGTTGTTCAGGAAATAGAAGCCCGAACTTTGAAAAAAATTAGATTATTACATGCATTTTTGCAAGCACGCTTCGTCTCCAGTATCGTGGAGGAGTGATTACTAAATATTTCTGTTTTTCATTACCACCCAGCATTTTTGCAAGGAAGACAGGATTTAAAGCACTCCTTTTCTCATTTTCCTGAGTGCTTTTGATGTTTATACTTCAGCTGTCTACAAAAGCAGAAGAACTAGAGATTTAACACAATGATTAGCTCTTACCAGTGCTAGGAATGCGTACTGGAGGAGTTAAATGACAGGCTGCAGGCAGCTAGTCTTTGCAATGTCCCGTTCTTACGACTGGCATACCTGCTGCTATCAAAGACCGAGAAGCGAAATCTGCGTTTTGGTCGGCAGAGTTTGGATAATAACAAACGAAAGAGACAACCTTGGGAAGAGGCAAATGCAAGGAAGGACAAAAAGGAAGAGACGCTCACTGTGATGCTGGAGATTTATGAATCAATGCTGCGCGCTTACGGAGAATATGATGCATAAGTACCGCCTTAAATCCATCTTTTCCACCTCTCTGCGTAGCAATTTTAGCGAGCAATTTAATTTTGGTAGCCTTAACCTTATCCGCTTCTCCTTACTATCTAAAACCCTAAAAGAAATCAGGAATATTTATTCATTCTTTATTTTAGCAGCAAAGGTGACAGCCTTTGCTAGTTGGATCGTTCCATGTAGGCAGATGCATTCCAGGCCATGCGTAGTCCCAATAACGAGGACATTTTCAGCAGAATTTTACATCACATCACTTAGCCAAAATTGAGGAGAAAATTACGTACCGTTCAAAGATTACACTTTGGAAGCAATCTTAAGATTACTCTTCCTTCGTCAGTGATCGCGTAGCAGAATGTCACCTAACAGCCCCCTTTCCTGTAAAATTTTGTCCCAGTTTTGGCCTACTCTATCGATTCCTCTGCATCATACTTGTTCAGCTCGCATCACAGATGGATTTCACGATTAGAAAAGAGCATGTAATCTGCGTTTCATATACTTAGTTCATTCTCGAAGCAGCACAACTTCATGAGGGAATTACAAATGCAAACTAAGCAGTGAGTAGCTAGCGCATCTTTATTTCAAACTCGTTTAAATGTGTCGTACCCACTATAACGTTATTCATTTTAACTTGGGTGGGTCCGCAAAACAGCGCGTTTGCTTTGACAAGCGCATTGCCTTTCCTCTACTGGATTGTAAAGTCATGTTTTAGCCGTTACTCGCCCTAGCACGCATTTAAACAACCAATCTCCTTTACAGTTTTAGACCAAGTAAGTGTTTGCTAATATATTTGTTCTATGAACTCTCACTGTCAAAAAACGACAAGTTCAGTGTACAGCTGGGGAGACAGGCGGACCCATCGACATGACATGAGCCAATCACACACTTCACTTTATTGTCTTTGCACAGATGCGTGCCTCCTCACTGCAGTCGTATCCACATTTTTTGCCTTATCGTCTTCCTATGGCAACGCTTTCAGTTTCCCTTGTACAGCATCGCAAAAGTCCTACTATTTGGGCCTTAGCATTTGATGCTTCTTTACACCTTTGCAATCCTCTGTCTTCCTCTCCGTTAAAATGATGCTGCACAGAACATAAGGACATCCCCGTTATTCGTTGTTTACGCGTAGCTCTGCGTCTATCCGCATCCAAAGACGTTCGGATCCTACACGAGTACGGTAGAACAAAGTGGAGCATTACGTGCACCTATTAGCCTAATGGTGGGTGGACTCACCACCTAGGATGTTACAATGACAAGGTTTGTTCTCCTAGGCTTATTTATGGTGTCCTATGACTAAGATGCTCGAGTGTCGATCCAACACCCAGAGTATATGACGATTTCTTAGGAGCCAATTGAGGAGTGCCAAGATAGGGATACAGATCCACAAAAGGTTAAAAGACGATTGTACAAGCAAATCCCACATAAAAATCGCGAAATCCGAAATTCATGAGAGAACTTGTGAATTTTGATAAAGAACTGGACTAAAAATGGGAGAGAGAAACGATTTATGTGGTTAGAGGCACCTCTGCGTAGGACCACTAGCTTGCACATGCTCTTGTCATTCGCCAAGGGAATGCAGAAGGTTTAGTAAGCGATCAATGGCATGCGGCGAACATTGCAGGGCTTTGAACACGGTTTGATAAATGATTTGTTCTAACGAAAATGGTGCCAGGAAGCATCAGATCACAAATCATTTCGAAATCATTTAGGGTTGTCTATCGGATTCGGTTTCGCGGCCCTTTGCGTGAGAGAGAACTTAAGTGAAGCAAGGTGCGATGAGGTGTGCTGGCATTAAAATCAAAAGCAACAAGATGCGACGCTTGTCCTTGCTATGGTCTCTAAAGGGGAACCACAAGGAAAGATCTCGTACATTAGCTCACAACTCACAGTGTAACAAAGCGATATTTTGTTTCCCTGTGTTAATCGCTAACGAAATATAAAATTGAAACCTTTTATAAGTTAATGTTTGGTTTGTATTTTACTTTAGCAGCCATGTATCTCAACCATAAGCCGAAGATTAATTTTGACGTTCAAATTTACTAAAATGCAACATCCAAATAAAAGTCTGATTTTTAAAGGCATCAACACACAAGGTGATGGATGCCTACATCAATGCAGCATGCTGTGCTACTTGAAAGAATGGCATTTTACGAATGCTTGACTAGCACATCAGTCTACGAAACAATCAAAGCGAAATTAGTAAACTTGGCAAACAAAGCATCTAGTACGTGAGTGAAAGGATCAGCGTGAAGTAATTGTGAAGCTTCTGATCGACTGATGGACGAGCTACCAAAAATCTACCCGTTTCGAAGACTGTAACCATAGAACGTGATGAGATGCTTAGCCTCTAGTTACAGCCCCAAATGTGAACCGAATTCCCACAAGTTAACAAGTAACCTTCTAGGATGAATTCTATCACATAAATAAAGATGACAAGCTTACGTCCTGTCCATCCACTTTCCACTTTCTGGCCTTTCTTTGAGATGTGAGACATATAATGGACCGAGGTTTGTGTCCTTATGCAGTCATCTTAAATTTTTGCCTGTCCCACCAAAGCCTAATGCGCTTACATTGAAATACTTCCCTCGCCTTTTTGCTTAAGAGAAAAGCAGCTTTTCTTAGACTTGATAAAGGCGCGAGATATTGGTATCTTGGGAGGTAAGGAAAACTATAGAATGCGTCAGGAAGCAAAATCACACTTTGTTAATGGTCGGTTGGTGATTTAGGACGTTCATTCCTCCTCAAATGTTCCAACGCAGCATTATTAATTGGATCAGTTGTATCGCATGACCTACCGCGCACTAGCTTTGACAAAAGGCCTCCAACGGCTTGGCTGGCAGCTGTTGAAGTTCAAAATGAGAGGAATGCAAAAACTTAAATTGGCAAAGCAAATAAAGAAATTAACTATAAAGGAATGTGAAATGTAAAAGCCCAGCCCATTTCCTTACGACCAAACAATGAATCTTTGATTCCCTATCAATGCTTCGCCCTTGCCCTAGTGCCTCCTCCAAGCTGGCAACTCTCCCCTGCCCTTACAAAGTGGCTGACCAATGCAGCCACTCTGTAGGTGCACAAACATACGCGAATACAGCTTACGCAAACGCAGAAATACATGAATGCAGCAATCACACAAATGTGGCTTACGAGTGTTGCTCAATTTGGCAAGTTAGCAGCAATTATTTCACTGTCAAACATGGGTCACTTCTGCGTGATTCGTTTCAAAATCTAGGCAAAAGTGATCCTAAGCGATGCATCCAACTATTACTCAGTTATCTCCGGCGCCAAAGTTCTCCGAGGACGTTTACTGTGATGTTGTTCATTATTATTGCGCACCGACGGGGAGCACCGTGCAAATAAACTACCTTAAATCCGTTTTGACTTTCTCTACTACAGGTCGAGCAATAAACCACGCATTCCTATCTCCCTGCGTGGCACTAGTAAGAAAGCAGAACGTCAGTCTATTTGAGGTTGGGCTTTGAAATAGCTAATTAAACAGGCTCAGTGAAGCCATAGCTTTAAGAGGAGTACAAAGGAAATCATCTTTCGGTTAGTTTATTAGCTCGTGTATGACATATAGAGATGAAAATAGGATGAAAAACGGCAACGCTTTCCGTAATGTAGGAACGCTGCTTACTAAGGGCATGCACTGAAGGAAGATTTTAACTTGGAAACCAGTTTAGGCCCAAATCAGTCTCTTCTGCCTCATCTCAGACTTTTCTTGACTTTTTGTGTGGCATTGTAGTACCGCTGCTATTGGCTATGGTTTAATATCTCCATTCACGGCGCTCTTGACAGATGATTAACTTTTGATGGCTACAGATGAAAATGCTTCTCCATGTCCAGTTATAAATATCACTCAATAAATCTATGATTGCCTCATAGATGAAGGTCTCCTCTTTGATACTTAAAAGCAATGAGACGGTGGCTCTGGCCAAGCAGATGTTCTTCCTTACCCCAAATACTATCCGAATTCTGCTCATCGTTCGGTCCAAAAAATATTAGAAAGCTCTTTAAAATCTACTTTAAGAGGTAAGGCTTAGAAGTTAACCACTCCAGATCGCGCAAACTGGTCGCCTTCCTGTGGCATCTGACCTCAGGTTTGATGCATCTCAATGGTGATCCTGAAGGACATGCTTGAAAATATCCCCTCGAACGTTGTGCACGTTGGACAAAGGAGGGCTCTCGATACTGCGGGTCTTGGACACTTTGAGCGCAGCAGTTTTTCCTTCCAAAAGGTAATAGGAACGGGACTCACGTGCTAGGTAACACATTGGTTGGGTTAGGGCTAGCAACGTCAAATTTTGACAACCGGTACCATGAACTGTTGACCTTGCACTTCTGCTCATCGAAGCCGGGGCTGGAACGCTTTCTCGCACATCCACTAAAGAAAAGGCATTCTGATGACAAGCTAGAGGCCTCTATGTACGTTTAATTAGGCTGGAAATGCGTAGCGAAATTTGTAGCCCTTCACGCCAATCACTTTAACACGCAAGTCTTGTTCGTCTGCTGCCAGGCTGATTGCTATATTTGGTGTCCTATGTCCCCCTAGAGGCAAAGTCTTTGTCTCAATTTTTCGCGCTACCTTCAATCTGCTGCTCCAATTTCGAGAGAGCAAATCATTAGCACTGAAGAAGAGATCCCTTGCGACGGCTTGGAATGTGAAAGACGCAACTAGTCCAGGCGTGCTTCTAATGCATCATGATGCAAGGCGAATTAAGAATTTGGTCATTTATGCTTCCGAAGGTTTAGCCGACTATGTTAAGGCAAGCATCCATTAAAACTGCTATAAATAATCAATCCCTTCTCGAGAATAAGATTCGTTCACATCAAGAGCATGTTCTTTAGAACAGACCCACAGAGCTGAAATAAATCACCGAATATACCTCCAAAATTCGAAGGGTATTTTATGCATGGGGCCAATAGGATTTTACTGCAATAAATTTCATTGTTGGACCTGTCTCTAACGCTGGTAGAATAATCTTGCCAGGTACATCCCATCTTCTTATCAATCGGGTTGGGGCACTGTAGTAGCAAAATAGCAATGTTTCTCTGTGCAGATATTATTACCATCGTATCATGCCTATCCAACTGACAGCACATACGTTGGTGATCGCACAGAGTAGTAGCCTCTGGCCTCTGTCACACCACGAGGTTATGCTACGTCGCAGCGAGTTAGCTCACGCATTTTTGATAGCTGTAGTACACGCCGTGTCATCGACACACTTTGTTACATCTGTCTGCAATTCTCTTCCCTTCATTTCCTCCTCTCAATCCACCAACCTCCTTTTCTACGCATTTGTGGCATCGCACACAATAAAATGCCTTTGGATCTCATCCCCTTCGCTCTTTTTTTTTTAATGCAAAGAATTTGTCGTACATGCTACTTGGAGTGATGGTGGTGGTGCTGGCGGCAGCAGACTTGGTGGCCATGGTGATGTTACCATTATCGGTGGCAGGGCTACGATTGCGCTGATAATGGCGTTTTTTGGAGTGCTAGTGTCAACACCGTAGTAGAAAATGCACTAACGATTGCATTTTGCATTCGCTCAGCGCTAATGCTCAGACATTGAGGTTGGAGGAAATGCAGGCGACGTGATTTGGTGAGAACGAGAGAATAAGAAACAGAGAAAAGCATAATGTTTGTATGTGCGAGTGCGCGTTGGTATAGTCATGTGAAAAAGCAGATCGGATGGATCGGTAAATGGGTAAATCGATGGATGGGCTAGTGGGGGTGCGAGGCGGTAGTGATGGATCGGATCGCCTTTGCGTAAGCCAATCAGATGCAAGTGTGTTCCTTCTTGGCGCATTAAACGTAATGCCTTGTTAATTCTAAGGACGGCGTTTATGAAGTGATGGCAGTGTTGCCGCAGAATAACAAGCCGGTAGAAGCCGGGTCGACTTGTAACAAAACGAAGTAACCTTTGCCATCCTCAATCGCATCAACTTTCTTCTCCACACGGACGATCTACACCAACAGGCACCATAGAGACAGCATTGGCAACGGAGTAATTAGCAGTAGTGATGCTGCTTTCATGTGCAGTGCAAACGACCATTACTTCAGCAACAGGCTCGACTAACCACCCATTGACGGCGGAAATGTAGAGACGCGGAGACAGGTATTTCGCAAGCGGTGGAAATAAGTTAGATAAAAGGAGACGCTATTAGAGACGCAACGATAATGCACATTTATGAAGAAATCTTTGCCCGCGTGTGCACTGAGTGCGATCCTGTGGCGCGAGAATGCAGAAGTGTCGACAAACTTGGGTCTGAAGATTGCACTGACGCTACTGCAGACAGTCGACTACTCTCATTATTGCATCACATTTCGCTTCTGTAGGAACATGAAAGTTACGTTGAGCGGAGGATGAAGAATTGATTAGCCAAGGGAGCGATAAATGAAATCGACAATCAGATAGGTGGAAATAAGATCACACAACTAAAGTTAAAGACGATGAGTTGCCATAAAAGTTGAGCATCAAAAATTGACATTTGGATGCGAAATACGTCACACAGACGCCTGACTACAATCAAGACGGCGTGGCTCAATGTTCGCACTTTGGTTTCCTACGGCTGGTAAAACTCAAGGTCTTTATTTTATTTCCTGTGTCTGTGGCTAAAGCTCGGTGTATTATCTGTCGATTTTTATGTTCTCCTTTAATTTTAACAGGTTTCGTAATTAAATCTTTCCACTCGGTCTTCTAGCTTTTCTACACTAGTTTACTGGTTCGTTAAAAAATCCTGTGACATCAATGGCATATTTGAGACATGGTGACCGAAACCATGACCATTTAGACTAAAATTCCTTTTTGTAGCATCTTTTGAAGTTGCCGATTTTGATGCTTCCAACTCCTTTTTTCCACCTTCTGAACTGGTGAAGCCTATCTGTTTTGCAGTCTTAGCTAAACTCTGTGGTGCATGGTGGTAGAGTTGACGAAAGTGTTTTTCTGTCACTAATTTCTTTCCCGTGGTTAAGGCACAGGCCATGTTGACCTGCAGTGGACTCTTGCATTTCAAATAAGCGTTTCAAGTAGCAGCTGCAGTGCATGATTTGGGCTTGAGAGATTTCCATGTCATTTGAGCAGCTAATGCACATCTGGAATATACTATGCCTTTTATTACGACTCTTTGCTTTGAATGTTGTTTATGCATGCCGTCGTCCACTGTGAATTTCTTCCAATCGCCCCCTTAGCAACACGTTGGACACCTTGCGCAGCTAGTTTATTGAATTTGATAGACACGATTATTGCGCTCAGCTCTTATTTATCCACCTTAGAGCCCACGATGTTAGCTAGCCATTCTGCAAGATGAAGAAATTCCCGAGATGAAACTCGTGCATTATTACGTCAACAGCAGCAGAACACGAACAAGTAACTGGAAGGAGGTGCTTAGGGAGTAATTTCATGCTTTTCGATTGATGTAATTCTAGCTTTCATACCCACTGATGGCGTAGAATATTTCAAATGACCGATTCGATGGCGCCTGAGGAGCCTCGCAGTCAAATAAGGATGTTAAATGACGGCTATTTCCTCATTAGGCTATTTTTTGCCACTATTCTTCCTCCTTAATTATTATTTCAGAACTGGTGTCAACGTATTACTCTGCTGAGGTGGATGTCTATATGAGAGCTCCCACGCTAATCGAGGCCAGGTTAGAAGCGTTTCCCTCCGAACTTCAGAACGAGGTGGGCTCAAATCGTACATTGCAAGTGTGTCAAGGCAAAACCATCCGCCGAAGGCGAGAGAAGGTTTACAAGAAAAAATCCTTTTATGTAGTGACACCCACACCTTGATCAAAGCCTCCCAATACGACTTGTTTGATTACAAACCATGAGCAACAATACACGTCTGCCATTTATCCCTTTCATTATTTGCCATACCACCCTGAAGCCGGATGTTTGAGGTTAGTCTGTCTAAATAGGTAATAGGTGCTTTCGAAGACGCTGTAGAAGGATCACGTCTCTCGACATTGTCTTTTATTCCTTCTCGTTGACGTGCGGGCGAATGGAGCAGCAGCACGTGTGGCGAGTCATGTGATATAATACTATGTCCTGTCTTATGTCCAAATGGAATATGCCGAGCGATGGGCGATAATGGAAGACTGAACTACTTTGTCTCAAATGCAATGTCGACTAAGTGGGAGGAGTTGAGTAGCCTCTAGAGTCGTGAGTCACACTGTGCCTCTGCGAGAACGAGCCTTACCCTTCATGAGATCATGCTGTTTAACCAAAAACATTTTGAAAAGAGTGGCACAAAACCTGCTTTCACCCATCTTTTGGAACTTAAAGGTGTGGTGATCCTGCATTTTATGTATTTGGAAGCACAGTGGCATGAGATCAGTCGCTTCTGTCATTGCAAACATTCAGGGCCAGTCCGCAAATGTCAGGATCCATTTGCATTGCGCAACCTTATGAATTCTTTGTCGGCCAGCCATGTATGATCAGTCAAAAAGTTCATGCGTGTAGATAAGCTGTCATAAACGGAGGCACCTACAACCACTACAGTGCTGTACCATTGTGAAATGAAATCGTTTGCCACGGACTTCCTCTTGAAGAGGACTAAGCATCATAAAACACGCAACAGACCTACAGCATGTTCTAGAACCAATCGAGATGATTACCCCTATCACTCTGATTCATCAAGTCAAACTAGGCTGGATTGTGCAGCAAACTACAATTGGTAAGAAAACTTGTCAAAACAGAAGCAGAAGAGTGAACATTGGAAGTGGTGGGGACCATCCTCAATGGGAAATTTTCGGCAGTTCATGTTCACCAACTTAACGCCAAGTTGGATTCATGCCTTCACCTTGTTGCGGTCAATACAAAACACTACCATTAAGCTTGGAGGTCTGGAGACAAGCAGGAATCTACATTTCAACTTTGAAGCAAAATCAAATAGCATATTATTGCGAGTCCTGCAGTTAGCTTATTCGCTTAAACAGCCTTTTGTTTAGATAAAGCAGATAACTTATTTTGTAAAATGAGCTTAAGTGCTCTACAAACTCTACCACGGCCTGTCTGATTTCTTTTTTTCGCCAACAAATACAGCTTAATGGTAGTGTTTTGTATTGACCGCAACAAGGTGAAGGCATGAATCCAACTTGGCGTTAAGTTGGTGAACATGAACTGCCGAAAATTTCCCATTGAGGATGGTCCCCACCACTTCCAATGTTCACTCTTCTGCTTCTGTTTTGACAAGTTTTCTTACCAATTGTAGTTTGCTGCACAATCCAGCCTAGTTTGACTTGATGAATCAGAGTGATAGGGGTAATCATCTCGATTGGTTCTAGAACATGCTGTAGGTCTGTTGCGTGTTTTATGATGCTTAGTCCTCTTCAAGAGGAAGTCCGTGGCAAACGATTTCATTTCACAATGGTACAGCACTGTAGTGGTTGTAGGTGCCTCCGTTTATGACAGCTTATCTACACGCATGAACTTTTTGACTGATCATACATGGCTGGCCGACAAAGAATTCATAAGGTTGCGCAATGCAAATGGATCCTGACATTTGCGGACTGGCCCTGAATGTTTGCAATGACAGAAGCGACTGATCTCATGCCACTGTGCTTCCAAATACATAAAATGCAGGATCACCACACCTTTAAGTTCCAAAAGATGGGTGAAAGCAGGTTTTGTGCCACTCTTTTCAAAATGTTTTTGGTTAAACAGCATGATCTCATGAAGGGTAAGGCTCGTTCTCGCAGAGGCACAGTGTGACTCACGACTCTAGAGGCTACTCAACTCCTCCCACTTAGTCGACATTGCATTTGAGACAAAGTAGTTCAGTCTTCCATTATCGCCCATCGCTCGGCATATTCCATTTGGACATAAGACAGGACATAGTATTATATCACATGACTCGCCACACGTGCTGCTGCTCCATTCGCCCGCACGTCAACGAGAAGGAATAAAAGACAATGTCGAGAGACGTGATCCTTCTACAGCGTCTTCGAAAGCACCTATTACCTATTTAGACAGACTAACCTCAAACATCCGGCTTCAGGGTGGTATGGCAAATAATGAAAGGGATAAATGGCAGACGTGTATTGTTGCTCATGGTTTGTAATCAAACAAGTCGTATTGGGAGGCTTTGATCAAGGTGTGGGTGTCACTACATAAAAGGATTTTTTCTTGTAAACCTTCTCTCGCCTTCGGCGGATGGTTTTGCCTTGACACACTTGCAATGTACGATTTGAGCCCACCTCGTTCTGAAGTTCGGAGGGAAACGCTTCTAACCTGGCCTCGATTAGCGTGGGAGCTCTCATATAGACATCCACCTCAGCAGAGTAATACGTTGACACCAGTTCTGAAATAATAATTAAGGAGGAAGAATAGTGGCAAAAAATAGCCTAATGAGGAAATAGCCGTCATTTAACATCCTTATTTGACTGCGAGGCTCCTCAGGCGCCATCGAATCGGTCATTTGAAATATTCTACGCCATCAGTGGGTATGAAAGCTAGAATTACATCAATCGAAAAGCATGAAATTACTCCCTAAGCACCTCCTTCCAGTTACTTGTTCGTGTTCTGCTGCTGTTGACGTAATAATGCACGAGTTTCATCTCGGGAATTTCTTCATCTTGCAGAATGGCTAGCTAACATCGTGGGCTCTAAGGTGGATAAATAAGAGCTGAGCGCAATAATCGTGTCTATCAAATTCAATAAACTAGCTGCGCAAGGTGTCCAACGTGTTGCTAAGGGGGCGATTGGAAGAAATTCACAGTGGACGACGGCATGCATAAACAACATTCAAAGCAAAGAGTCGTAATAAAAGGCATAGTATATTCCAGATGTGCATTAGCTGCTCAAATGACATGGAAATCTCTCAAGCCCAAATCATGCACTGCAGCTGCTACTTGAAACGCTTATTTGAAATGCAAGAGTCCACTGCAGGTCAACATGGCCTGTGCCTTAACCACGGGAAAGAAATTAGTGACAGAAAAACACTTTCGTCAACTCTACCACCATGCACCACAGAGTTTAGCTAAGACTGCAAAACAGATAGGCTTCACCAGTTCAGAAGGTGGAAAAAAGGAGTTGGAAGCATCAAAATCGGCAACTTCAAAAGATGCTACAAAAAGGAATTTTAGTCTAAATGGTCATGGTTTCGGTCACCATGTCTCAAATATGCCATTGATGTCACAGGATTTTTTAACGAACCAGTAAACTAGTGTAGAAAAGCTAGAAGACCGAGTGGAAAGATTTAATTACGAAACCTGTTAAAATTAAAGGAGAATGCAAAAATCGACAGCTCTTAATGAATAGATAATAAACTGAGCTTCAGCCACAGACACAGGAAATAAAGCAAAGGCCTTGCGTTTAACCAGCCGTAGGAAACCAAAGTGCGAACATTGAGCCGACCCGTCTTGATTGTAGTCAGGTGTCTGTGTGACGTATTTCGTATCCAAATGTCAACTTTATGATGCTCAATTTATATGTTAACTTATTGTCTTTAAGTTTTTGATCGTATTTCGATTTACCTGATCGCCGATTTCATTTATTGCTCCCTTGGCTCAGCAATTCTTCATCCTCCGCTCAACGTGACCTTCATGTACCTACGGAAGGGAAATGGGATGCAATAAAGACAGTAGTCGACTGTCTGTTGGTGAAAGAACAGCAATTCTGGCTTTATCTTCCTGTTTCAGTAACGTCTGTGCAATCTGCAAACCCAAGATCATCGACACCTCTGCATTCTCGCGCCACAGGATCGCACTCAGTGCACACGCAGGCAAAGATTCCCTCATAAATGTGCATTATCGTTGCGTCTCTAATAGCGTCTCCTTTTATCTAACTTATTTCCACCGCTTGCGAAATACCTGTCTCCGCGTCCCTATATTTCCACCGTCAATGAGTGGTTAGTCGAGCCTGTTGCTGAAGTAATGGTCGTTTGCACTGCACATGAAAGCAGCATCACTACTGCTAATTACTCCGTTGCCAATGCTGTCTCTATGGTGCCTGTTGGTGTAGATCGTCCGTGTGGAGAAGAAAGTTGATGCGATTGAGGATGGCAAAGGTTACTTCGTTTTGTTACAAGTCGACCCGGCTTCTACCGGCTTGTTATTCTGCGGCAACACTGCCATCACTTCATAAACGCCGTCCTTAGAATTAACAAGGCATTACGTTTAATGCGCCAAGAAGGAACACACTTGCATCTGATTGGCTTATGCAAAGGCGATCCGAGACGGTAGTTAGGTTCACTTGTGGTCCATTATCACTTTCATTTTTTTACGGCAGAATCCAACCAAGCTAAATTAATGCTATGGGATCTTGACAACTTGGCACAGTCTACACATCGTAAGTTTGGTTTTCAGACACGGGAACAACGTTTCCCAAGATCGCAAGTGATCTCACAAATAAAATTCGACCCGTCATATGCTGTGCTACAGAGGGAACTTACGAATGAAAGCACAAATCGTGCAGCACCCGTTTTTGGCGCCTAGGCGATCCGACAGGATGGAAGGAACAACAAATGCCGAAGTGGGATGTTTAGTCTTTTTGTCGGCTTGCAATATGTCGAAATCATTTCAACCAGACACCAGCTAAAGGCTAAGAGGCATGAAAAGGCATTCAAGTCTTCTTTGGCTTTCCTAAAAATTTGTCTTAAACACAAATGCCAGTAACATCTAGGCATCATAGTGGCTAAGTATCCTATTTTTTATTACGATGGCGGTCAAGAAAATTGGATTTCGTCTCCAATGTCACTTGTCATCTTTTCATTGCAATTATGGCTTTAAGCGAAATCGTATTTTTGACATGATGTCATAAATCAAAAAGAATTATAGGGCGAAAATATCCATTTAAGCGAGTCGAAATTGCTGGGCTGATTCATAGTTAGGCAAGGGATTCTGCCATCGATGCAATTTAGCTATTCATTTGCATACTGATGGTGAATTGTTGAGGCGTGAACTGTAGGTTGGCTATAAAACTTGTATCCCATAGTTCTGCTTAAAAGTTCTGGTGATTAATAAGTTAGTGTAGAGGATCTGGAGTGCTTCTCACTTTAATTGATTACGACCACTCAAACAAGATATGATTTTAAGAATTTGTTCCAACTAGCAGTAAGGAATTAAAATGCAAATTTTAAGCCAGTTCGACTTGATTTTAATCGGGTGCTGGCATAATGCAATTCGGGCCCGAATGTCAACACTGTCTGCTGCTCATGCTGCTGCTCATGCTGCAGCAGCAACAACAATATCTTGCTACTGAGGTACTTCAAACCAACCAATTTTACCCGAGTTGGAATGTGCAACTTACAATGCCAGGCACTCCCTTTAACAGCGCAGGTGAATTGTCGTTTGCCATCCTTTGCTGTGGAAATTATGCCTTTATAGCCATTCATCATCGTGCATTAATTTTAGCTACCCATCCACCTGTGTGCATCAATTCCCAGTTTGGGTATGGTGAGTTTGTGCTTCTCCTTTTATTTGCTCATATTTAAAAATGTTCTTGATGCATTATATTCTTTTGTCTTCAGTAGCAGTGGCTGCTCAATACGCCGCCCAAGTTGCAAGCACCCCTGATCACCAAGAATCCGTTGGACGGGAATCAGTGAGATGGGGCCCAAAAGGCTCCAACCTGTTCATCATCCATATTCCTCAGGAATGTTTACACCATTTGGGCGAGTATTGAGTGTGAAGTTATTTTTGGACAGAACGACAGACCAAAGCAAGGGCTTTGGTAGGTACTCATGTTTAGTTAATTGTCCTTTATACAGCCACGTTCTCTGTTAACCGCGGTGTGTCCATTTTTACAGGTTTTGTCAGCTACGACAATACCGCCAGTGCGCAGAACGCGATCCGCGCAATGGATGGATATGCTTTGGGAGGGAAAAGATTGAAAGTTCAATTGAAGCGCCTTGAAGGTAGATCTTTTATAAGCCACAAGTCGTAACGACTGTTATAACCCATGCTACTGTAATTCCAAGTGTTCTTTCCGTTTTTAGAAGACCATGAAGCATAAGGTGCCTCGCCCTTGGACAATTTTACAGCACACCATGGTAGTCTATCCGATTTTAAAATGGTTAATGCGCTCAAAGATGAGTAAGCTATTGCGTTGTTAGTGCTTTGATCCATGACGCTCAGTTTTGAAAAGAGTAACACAGGCTGCTGCAAGTGTATCATAGTGTTTTGGATGTCGCTACTCGGTGTTTGTCTAAGCACTACCTGATGTAGTGTATTTTTGCCATTGCCAGTGTTGATTGTACCATTTCCTATGCTCTCGCTGTGCTGCATAACTGTTATTTATCGGAATTTTGGGTGACTGCTTTGATAGCTTCGCTCACTTTTGTGTAAGAAACGCAGCTTTCGCATTGAGAGTTATGCCCTGCATAGATTTTAAATATGACTTTACGCATATTTAGTTTACTGCAACGAGCCGCGTAGTCAAGTGCGTCAGCACTTTTTCTCCCTTACTTCCGAATGCGCTAATTTGCACAAACACTTACATTTAGACACGCGCTGCATGGCACTATTTTCAATTTTTTCGTTTCTTATAATGCAATCCTTTTATTGTTTTAGATGACCAGTTCCTTTGTATCAATCGTCATGCTTATGTGAGATCTAATGTTTTCCTTCAATAAATATTTTGCTTTAATAATTCTTAAATTTTGTGATAAGGTTGCGAAAAGATATGCTTTTTCATAGCATGTTTATTAACTTTAAACATGAGCTGAGATTTACAACGGGAATAATGGAAGCTAAGAAGGAAGGTTGCAAAATTTATGCTTGCTCTGAATTATCAATCAGTGTGAAAACAACTTGTTAGTTATCCTCTGTAAATATTACATGAAAACGAATTGCGAGTTAAGGATTAATAATTGGAATGAAGGTGGAATTTTCTTTGTTACAAAGAATAGAGAGCATTTCTGTATGAGGTGCATTTATCAAATGCAAGGTATTGTCTCCGGGTCTTGTGTCGTGATTTCGTCTATTATTTTGGTATTTTACGCAACTTCTAGTCTTTTGAATGATTAGTCAGATCTAATCAACAGTACCGTGTACTGCGCCCATAATGCGGAGTTTGACGCATGGATGGAATCGGCTGCAAACAAATGTTCGGGTCGTCACTGCAGCGTTTGGGTTGTGCCGTGACTCACCCTACATGTAGTTTCGCTGCACAATGGCTTTGGCTAAGATCGCTTTCTATGGATTAAATCGGAGAATTGTGCAACCTGGTGCTTGACTTTGCATTCATAATCACCACTGTAAGAACCACTGTCGCTGGTGGGTTTGTGCGGTCTGTTATCGATGGTGCTGACGGTACGTCAGGTTGGACAGGCTTTGATTACCATCAGTCAACGATAGCGATGCAAGCAGTTAGCATGAGTCAATGCATAGCATCTTAATTTATGCCATGTTGAATGGGCAAGAAATGCGTGGCTGTAGGAGTAGAGCAGTTAATATTTCCGATACGGTTAGTCTTGTCGATGTTAGCAACTTGAGATTGGTGATCTCTTAGAGGTTGGACATAGTCAAGGCATCAATTGCTAAGACCTTAGAGTTAGGGTTAGAGGCATCGTTTCTTTGTACCGTGAGACGTGAGACGACCTTTACGCGACCCCATCTGAACTTATAAGCTATCAGAGTCTGTGGACATCTGCGCCATTGTCCGTTTCGGTAGCTGCATTCCTCTATCTCATATCAGGATTCGGGTAAAGAACTACTCGACTTGCGGACAGCGAACTTTAAGGTGAAGGCATGAAAGGTGGCACAAGCCCACTTGTTGTAGCAGACTGATTCTCCTCCTTAGCATATCAGAATGCGTCACTCACTTAATGATTCAGTAGTGGGACAAAATATAGGCTTGTTTGACCCCATGTAATGAGAGCACTGGGCAAATTCAAAACCGACTCTTAGCTGTAAAGCTATTTTTTCAATTATCTTCCAATAGCTTGAGTCTTCGCTGCATCATTGAGTGCAAAAGTGAATGTAAAGACAGCTTAAGATGACCATGCTGCTTAAAGTATCACAACAAACGAGATGATATAGTGAAATGTCAAAAAGCTAGTAGACTTTCATATCGACGTATCTGGTCCATCTTTAGATATTTACGTCGCTGACGGTTCTGTGTAAAGGCAAAAGTGAAGGGAAACGAAGCTGTAAGCGGGATGCCATTTAAAATCTAAACTGGCCTTAAAGCACTATGTGTAAGGTATTCAGCTCATTTGCCGCAATCGTGGACTTTTCCCCATTGACTTAATTGATGCAGTTAGTAAATGGCGGCATCGCACAAAGCACTTGTGGCATAATCTAGGACTTTCCTTCGGTATTCTGTAATATTACGTCATTTAAAAATAAGTTTGAACAACAGCGATTGTAAATGAGTAAAATTTGCTATCGCATAATTTAGTTCAGCATTCTGAGGCACTGGCGTGGCATTACTAACATGAGCGGCACATTTGGTAAGCGTTTTTTGATTGGTTGCTGCCCATTCTGACCAAAATGAAAAGTTGCGTTTTACTACCATTAATTGAAAGCCGTCAGTTTACTACAACGTAGGAACGCATAGCACAGGCTCTTAATAAGGCCAACGCGTAAATTTGGGATAAAAACATCTCCAACTCTTTGCCCAAAGCGACAGGGATAATGTCATGGACTTTTGCTGTTTTGACAATGCAGGTAGCAAAGCATCATTCTTAATGTTGGCTAAAGCAAGAATGGGGACTAAGCAACTTCTTAGTTGTCAAATAGGCAAAATATAGCTAGTGATCGACGACAGTGAGATCAGCGGCATCTCTTCGCCGTCGTGTGTGTCTGCATGCGCTGTGACATGTTCGACCGATCGAAAAAGACAGGTTTGCAGATTAGACAGAAGAAGAGCTTTCCTTTTGCTTTCCTCTTTCTTTCTCTTTCCTGGAGGATTTACCTGCGCCACGATACCTAATCACAGAAAAAAACATTTCCACACGCGCAAGTTGCTTTGCTGGTGCATTCGTAAAGAGACGGAGCTGGTACATGCTTTCTTACACTCTAAGCATCGAAAAATCCTTCGCTCTTCCTCATTCACTTCATTACCATTCACTTCATCAAGAGGTGTAGAGAAGTAGACGATGTTGTTTTCATGCCGCTGTCATGCGGCTCAATGTTACTTTTGCATGCTGCATAAGGCACGGTAAACCAGGTCTCGAAAAGCAGATAGTGGCAGCAACAGAAGTGATCAGAGATTTGCATATCGAATGCACTAGACTGCATTAATGGAAGGTAAAGATGGAGCTAGGATAATATGGCAGTGCAAGAGGTGACAAGCGGGTCATAAAGCTGCAAAACCGATTCAGGTCATGGGTACAGCTTTTGGCTGAAAGAATGCGCAGACAGACCTGTCGCGAGGTTTTTGTCATTACATCCATTTGTATTCTGTAATATTAATGCCGAGCTAAATTGCATTTTGCCTGTTTTTGCAAATTGTCATATTGACCTCCTGGTCAAAAAGATGCCACACATTCTAAACTAAACTTTTGCACCATGTTATTATTGCTGGTTAAATTACGGTATTGTGCTGCGAATACTTGTAAGTGCGCCTAGAAGTGGGGCCAGAAGCAGTTCAGTTGTTTTTGTCTCACAGTAAACGGATAATCCGATAAAATAAATCAAATTGGAGGCATAACTTGCCGGTCCAGTTTTCCTTATGGGACGTTGTAGGTCATGCTTGCATGGAAAGATGCATGTGTAGGCACATAACCAGGATGTTTCGTTAAGAAGAATTTATTTTCGTTGGATAATCCGAAAGAAAAGCAACGCATTGCAATGCTCCCCTTGTACGTTGCCGCCTCCCTTTTTCTAACACATCCCACGAAGCTTTGATAAGTGGAGCTGAGCATATATCTAGGAGTAATGCCCACTACCGGTGTGGTTGTATACGTGTCTTGGAATATATTGTGCATCACTATGGAAACACAGGATAGGGACTTAACGTAAAAAAGCTGTCGAGATCGTCTGTGGCTACTCTCTAAGGCTTGTGCTATGCTCTTCTTCGGAATAGTAACCCAGACACCGCTTGAAATGGATTTGACACTAGGCCACAGTGTCTTCGCAGCCAAGTGGGCAAAAATACGATCGAAACCATTTTACATCCATAACATCTCAACTGACAACCTTAAAGTGGACCATCTCACCGTGAAAGTCAAGGAAACCGGTGATTGCTACCTTTCTCAAAGCATGGAGACATTCAATATAATTGTGAGCGATGACATTTCTGTGTAGGTGTAACACCAATGTTGTTCGCTCTGTCAAGCGCATTGGGGTAGTGATTTATTTAACCTTGGGCAACATTCTGCAGCGGTTCGTTAAAAGCTTAATCACAAATAACAGAAAACAAAAAAGCGCTTTTGACGTTTTGAACTACAGATATGGGTGGGCTTTAGAGCGGAAAATGTCAAGTGTGGACTTCAATGCCACCTTATTACTCCAAAAACATTTATAAATTGATGCAGCGTATTGAACAACTAAAGTACTAGAAAACTTTCCTTAGCGATATTCTACATGGCGCTCCTGCATTCATTGCGAAATTATGCTGTGCGTCTCAAGCAGGACATAAGGATACCGCAGTGTTTATTGTTTTGTGGTAAGCGCATTCCCCACCCTAGCTGAGCGGTGGGTTGAAGATTTAAATGCAGCAGACTGCCGTGCGGGAATATTGCCGTAAATTTACTTCCTTACCTTCTCAACTTCTCTATTTGATCTCGAGACCTACCTGCATGCCCTTTTGGGCACTTTTTGAAGAGAAATACACAATTACATGATCAGAGATTAAAAACCTGTGCACGGGATTTCAGGCAAACCAAGCACAGGGAATCTCACGGAGTGATTACACCCTTACGAATTGGCTTAGTTAAAATGCATGTAACCACGGTACACAACTACGGGTTTCGCCATTTACAGTGACCACTGGTCGCTGTCTGATACTTTTTACATTGCATGTACTTATCTTGCCGGATTCCGACAGAATTTTCTCGAAATCATACCAACTAGTAAAGCTATGAAACTTTGGATTCGCTACTGAGGACTGAATCGTAGCCCTTGCAATAACATATGCATCACGATTCCCTATTCATCTGTGTGTCGAGTCGCCTTCACCAAGGTGTACTTTCGCCCAACCCTTGAAGCTAAATTGTGTGGCCCGTTAGATATGTCACGTTGTTGACGTCGCAGGTGTTCATTAATTCACATGGTCTCCTTTAAAATAAGTTTCTAATAAATTTTGATTCTTTTGCTCACATCAGAGGGATCTTGAAGGCTTTAACCTGTTCGTTTTCATCTCCTACAAGAGTGCATTGAATTGGACCTGATGAACCGGCATTCGTCATTTTGACGGGTGATAAGTGTGAAAGTGTTTCTGGGCAGAACAACCAAGTAAAGCAGATGTGCGTACAAGATCAAATGCCTTAAAAATTTGCACGTTCTATTTTGAATGCAGTGTGTCTGTTCACAAAGCTGTAGGTGCACATGGTACGATACGTGCGACGGATGGATAGGCTTTGGGAGGGAAGAGTTTAAGGGTTCAGCTAAGGCTCCTAGCACAATGCCTTCCAAAATATCGTTTCGTTTTAGTAGCCGATCAAAAATGATACATTCGCCTTTGACTTTGTCTAGTGGACGACCAATTTGCCTTACAGCCCTTTCTTCAAATCTTTGCCGATTTCTTGAACTAATTTAAGCGCTATCGTATCGTCAGCAATCTACTATGTACAAAGTTTTACTCTTAATAATAGTTTTATGAGATTTTATTTGCTTCGGCACCACATTTTAGATGTCACCTCTGAGTGCTTGCGTGGTTTATTATTTGGGCGTGTGGCTATCGCTATCCCTAATGTGTTGCGTGACTGTCGGTTTGAGTAAAATTTGGGTGGTTTTGCTTTAACTATTACTCACATCATTTAGAGTTATTCCACATAGAGATTTTATTCATGCCTTTTTGCACTATTTGCTTACTATAGCGTTCGGGGTGGCTGGTCGCATCGACATGTTTCCATCATTCGCCGATTTTCAATTGCCTTTTCTGTCTTGGTTGGCTATAGCTCATTTGCATCATGTACAACGTATTTATTAAGGCAAATATTTTGCTTCTTTACCAATGCTTGATTCGTGAGACCAGGAATGATGCTTTAATGCAGTTGGCATGTCATTTGTATTCCAGAAAAACCCCAAGTGCATTTAAATAAGGCTGCAGGAGGATGTACAAGCTATGTTCTTTGCACAAGTTAATTAACTAAATGCATAAGGCGTGGTTTTGCAACGTGCAAGAAGCAAACTACGACAAAGGTTGCGGTTTTGATGTTTAGTTTATCAGGCGATGAATGATGACTTAGGTTACAACTAATAACATTTGGTGGATCAGCCCTCGGTAACTTCCAGCCATGATGGTAGGCCATTTTCCGTTATAACAATAGAGGGCCTGTCTGTAGAGGATGCTCTTAGTAGGCTCTGCTCTCCATGCCATTTGCATTATCGTAAAGCAAAGTGTGGTAACATTTCTCATTTGCATTGATGCGCAGTGTAATTAACGGTTTAGAAATGAACCCGTAACCTTTTTACGATGGTGACATGCCCAAATCGATTTTTGGTCCTAGATCGCAGCAACTGCAACTCATGCACTCAAAATTCAACGTGCGGTAATGCAGACGCCCCAATGGCTATGCTCAACAATGAACGGCCGCTGAGGACTACCATTACCATTGACTTGCGACCGACATCCATTACGCCACTGATACTCTTTGATATCTTACCACTTCTGTTAGGCCTAGGTTATTGCCATTGTAACGTGCTGACCTCAAGGTGCCTAAGGACCTCTAACCTACCATATGATCCTGCGTCTACCCAGCCACTACCCCTGATGCCCTACATTGTGACAGCCGGCGTATTTACTGTCTCGCCTTCAGTATGTGCTGCAGTCATTCGTAGCAGTTAAGTGACAGCTTTTATTAAGCCACTATTTAATGATGTATTTTTCGCACCTTTTCATATGGGTACATATCTAAGGTATCATAAATGCATTTCAGGGCCTTCCTATTACGTCTTGATCCCAGTTCCTTACCTGCGGCATTGAACATCGCAGCATCCGTTTGCCGTAGACTTAGAGATTCTGAACTCACGAATCGGCTGCTGTAGTTGGTTCGGATTTTGCTTCTTTGTTTCTGTACTTCGAGTTATTTATTTATTAGACCCCAAATTATGGGCCTCTTGTGCATCAAATCCCATTGCTAGGGCCACAAATGAGCGCAAACATCAAAGTGGGCAAAGGGATAGGCACAGAAAACAGATCCTTATGTGGTGTTACGCGTTGGAATTAGGAGCTTATCATGATGTCAGTGAGATACCACGTCTGCAACTCACAGCTATCAACGCCTGTCAATAACTCACTGCACGACTCATACGACTTTGCACAATTGCGCCAAAGAGAAACTCTCAGCGAGGCCGAAATAAGATGATCTGAGGAGTGTCCAAGTACCTAAATTTCCCTTGGTGTTGATCTGCTGTTGTACGTTAACATAGTTTTGTTTTAAATACACCTATTCCAAACTCGAAGTATTTCCAAACTCACTAATGTACTCAAATTTACTAGATCTGAGCTTCAGTTATGCCTGCAACTCCATTTGATTGTGCTGTTCTTGCGTTTGGTGGTGATTTGTCTCATTGCCTAGCTGTCACGTAAAATTAAACAATTACGCAGTCTAACTAGATTTTGTCAATTGCATTCCGTGACATTACAAAATGCAGTCAGTTATGGCGTGAACAAACATCACTCGCTAACTGATTGCAGGTCGAGAAGACATCGCGTCAGGTGGCATTGCAGCATTGTCCTGGCAACCAAACCTCCGTCTGCTTACCCACACTAGAGTATCTCTCATTGTGAGCCCAGCAATGAGTTCTAATCGAGTAACAGTCGGTTAAGCGTGAACATAACTTCTGCAGAACTGAAGGGGTGCACTAGTGGGTATTCAATCATCGTGGAGAAGTCCATCTTCTTCTCAAGGGATGTAAATGTAGATGTAGACTTGGCCCAAATGCTAATGCTTTGGATTCGCAAGTTGGAAGTGGGGTAGAGTGTTGAACAAGCGGCCCATTATCCTATGCTCAGCGTTAACTTAATGAGAAAGAGACTATAAGGTGTATGCGGGCTTGACTGTGTTTGACTGAAATCCCAGTCTACTGGAAATGAAAATGATGGCATCGGTAGAGGATTTGCATAGATTAATCCTACCACATCGATTGCCTTCTGCTTTAGAGCTAGGAATGACGCTGCTAGCCTCAATGATATCGACACACTTTTCCACTGTTAAGCAAAGGAACAGATAGTCTTCCTTCTTTTAATGTCAACGTATTGCGATAGGGCTGAAGATCGCATAGACGCAAAGCAACGACTTCCCTCACGCATGTCGCTTGGGTTAGCGTCACATGCAAGGAGCCAGTAGGAAACATACTCTTAACTGATTGGCTTACACTAAAGCATGCGCCGCTACAGTACATGGATTGGGTTGGTTTACCGGTGGCGCTGATGATAAACTTGAGCGCACAAAGTGCAGAGGGTAGAAGTGGCTGGACAGTCACATTCGAAACGGACCTTGGATTGCAAACTCACTGAGCAGTGGCAGGCGTACTACAGCCCATAATTCTGTGCTCGTAATGATCTAGTCATTCTAGTAGGTCCATGAAGGAGTTCATTTCACACATCGTCTTCCAGGAGATGCCCTCATCAGGATGGACTTCGTCCGACACCATCGATACAGGTAGCATAACTCATCTTCCTCCTCTTCTCTTTCTCTTTCACCGTTTTCTGTACCTTCACTCTTGATGCCTTCTTCGCAGCCTTGCCTGCCACTACCTCAGGGGTCATGACAACCTCTTCCTATTAGTGGAACGCAATACCATTGCTGAAAAGTTCACGTCGCCAATGGCATAGGCGCCAGCCCATCGCATCTACCACAAATGAATCATTAATCTTCTCTTTGGCCTGATCATATGGAGAGAAGAGCGTGCTAACAGCCCGCCACAGTTCAACACCATTGCTATGGTGCTGCTTTTGCATGAGCCTGGAAACGCCACTTTGGTTGGCCTTAGCTTTTTCGTTTGTTGTATGTACTACTACTAGTTGTTGGTCAGTACGTCGTGCTTGTGTAAATCATGATGAAAGTGTGGGGAAATAACATTCTGCTGTTAGTACATTTGCAACTCATTTGCTTGTCTTTTAGGCCATTTTATCTACTTTCTAGAGGAAGCAAGCATTCCAACTCGGATCAGGGTCAATTAAATTAGTCCGTGCTGTACGATAATGAGCTTAAAAATGCAACTGTTCCAAATGCGTGTTGGGTGACTTTAGTTGGGAAATTCAAGCTCACACTTACAAATGGATGCCAGTCAATGCGACGGTCTCTCATAAATTTATCTTTGGACAAAACCTGGGGGTGGCATAAAAATAACTCTACTTGTCGATTTGTTCCGACATTGAAATATCGATAGATGTGCTAGCTTGCCCATGAATCTGTCCTTAGAAAAACAAAAGTCTTGTCCTTCCATAAGCAATGCTTATTCTTGCAACAACCAGTGGTACTAGTGCCTGCATGAACTACAGAAACTTTAATATTAGTGCCCATATTTAAATGCATGCAAACCCCAGATCGTTTTGCAGCAGTGTTTGTGTCGGGCTGGAGAGCTAGTAAGTGTTTACTCACATCCTTAGAGACGCGGCTGTAGAGTATACAAAAAACTTACCAAAAATTAGTGCTTGTAATCATATCAGTGATTTCACCACCCACGGTAGCTCATTTCGCACCAACTTTTGGCTTATGCCCAATAATCCTTTCCCTGAAGTTACGGCTTGTGTCACACCTATTTATCGGCCATGATAAGCACCCTAGTAAAGTTCCAATAAAGACAGCTCGTCGCATCCTTTGATTTTGGTCTCAGGTCACAAGCTTTAAATAATCGCACTAACCGGTCACACGTGGACGTAGTGACGCAGTTAACTTGCCTCACTGCACAAATCCGTCTCACCATCTACCTATGTATACGATTGCCGCAACTTAGAGTAAAAATCCAATAGCACCACATGTAAGCGCTTACCCTACCAGCTAAGGCGATAATTTTATGGCCTGTGTATTCAGTCTATTTACTTTGGGAATTACAAATAACCGGTTGGTGTCAAAAGTAAATTAATGATGCAAAGGCTTTCTTATGGTGGGCTAAATGCGCAAAACCTTCCTTTCAAATCTCTTTTTCTGATGCTATATGATTAATCGTGCATCTTAATTTGAAGAAGAGAAGAGACGAGAATGGCTGTAAAATTGTGACGAATGAGCGCACCCAGAATATGTTGAATCTAGTTTAATATAAGCATTAAATTCAACGCAGCAATGACAACTAAAAATCGTCTCTTCGAGACACTGCCTTGCACTTGCGGTCGGTCCGATAGTCATACAGGTGAAAGAATCAAAGGCATATCATGCTTTGAACACCGGGTTCTTATTATTTAATAAAAAGGGATGCAATATAGTCGCGTCGTTTGCTGCAAATGCAAATCCGAAACAGGTGGTCAGTTTGATGGTGATTTTTGCGGCTTTGTCGATTGCGCTGGCCTGCGTCGTCCATAGGGCCAGATAAATGCATTGCCATTTCATTTATGTGTACATGATACAATAGCGAAAAGCTGGACATGCAGCCATTTGAATTTAATCTTGACATAATAATGATAGGCTCTATGCTATTACTCGTGTTGCTCTGGCAAATCTTGGATATTTGAGAGCAAAAATTTTTTCATTGGTCGAATTTTTACATTTGAAATCCACCGCGGTCCCTTTGCAAGCTTTAATGCTGACCAAAACTTTAAAAAAATACATCAACAGGGGCATAAACTCATTTTGAAAAGGAAAGTTATTGGCATCTCTTGGTTGGTAACTGCGCAACATGTCCCTTACTTACTGCCCAAATAAGCCCTGATTTTCTTCAATTTGGTTATCGTTCACTTGCATTACCATTGACAGCTTCGATTTCTCTCCCAAAAGCGGTCAAAATTTGAGAAAGATCTGTGGATTTTGGCATTATTTCGCATTAACATCTACTGCATATGACGTGATCCCATCACCTCACTGTGTGGGAAGTGCCTTGAAAATCAGCAGATGACTTTCTCGACAAATGAACTTAGTCACGGCAAATCAAGGTGACTGCATTCCAAACCCCACATTGACACAATAGTTAAGTGCTAAATAAGCGCTACTAAATCCAAACGCCATCGCAGCGCGTGTCTTTGTGTGAGCCAACCAGTTGCAAGCACTTTCCTTACTGACTCGTTGAAAGCGATACGTAGCCATGACGGCGCGCGTAAGAGAAGCCGTTGGGCCGCGCTTCTGTGTCCTTCCTTCCCATCGAAATGCACCTGCTTTGCAGGAAGCCAAATGGTCGTAGGTTCCAAAGTGTGCACGTTTCTTATGCGTTGACTGTGTAGCATAAATCAGTCTACGTGATAAACTGATGCAATTATCTTCTTTCCCGATTGCCCAAAAGCCCACCCAACACACATATTTAAGATCAAATATCCCGTAAACAAGCCCTTTCATTGCATTAGAGTTGGATGTAGGAGATAGCGCTGTCTGCTCAGCGTCTTACCCTGCTTTTAACTTACAAACGCGAAGTGATACAAATGATCCTGCACAGACTCTGTCGTCGCCTAGGCCAAATCCACATTTTTGCATCTATTACCACATCTTACACATGGTACAACCATGCCATGTTGCATAAATTTTGGTCAAGCTTAACTGACTGTGTGTCTGTGTGCATGACCCTACTCTGCTACTGCATTAGAACTTGATGAAGCTGCATAAAACGATGGGCACAACATATGACACATTGATGTCTGCATAAAGGAGAGGGTCAATTTTTCAGACCAGTGACCTCTTGTCATTTGACACTTCATCTTACCAGGACCGCAATCAGGGAAAGTGGTACTAATTCACGAAGGGATGGCTTTGTGTTATGTATGGTCATGAGAATCAATTATTCGACTTAAGCAGGCTGCTTTTAATAACATCTCTCTTAACTAACACCTCTGCACTTGGAGAACTTAAGGCAATCTCAAAGCACGCAACTAATCTAAGAGTTTTGTCAGCAAATTTAAAACAAAACACATCAGCTTGTTGGATCAGAAGAATTAAATAAATAATAAAAATTATCGGGCAGATAGAACAAATAATTGAGTTGGCAAACGAAGCCGTAAACAATACATGAATGTAAAACATTGGATGAACGATGCTAATAGAACTATGAACGAAAAATTATGATGACTATGCAAAAAGGGCTGGAATGGTATGAAGTGGCTAAGTGTTTCGCAAGATGAATGGGTATATAAGGGAGCGACAAAAGCTTACAAAAATAGGGTACATAGGACGGCGTCCAGTAATATCAGGAAATCGGTCCCCCTACCTTAAATTCTGCTGTGATGATCTTAGCCGCGTTAAGGCTCCGTTACACATTCTCTGAGGCTACTTCTGTGACCATTGAAGCAGCTTTAATGGCGGCGACTGAGGCAGCATGCTTTGGTCAGTCTAGCTCCAGCTCCTCTGGCACACAAGTGTGCGCAGTTGGCGGTGCTGCGTTAAATGACGCAAGTTCCGCAAATATCTTGAGCCCCGCTGCTCCCATTTCGTGATTCTCCAGAAACGGATGTGTCTGCACAGTTACTAGTGCCTAATCTTTACAACTGCCACTGAGCCCTGAGACGTCGCCGTCCACCTACTGAGTAGCGATAAGCATTTCCCAAAATAGCTCACTTGTTGCGAAAGGAAAGACGCATTTTATTGCTTGAAACCCAATGGTAAAGCATATCTATCGTCCCACTTTAAAATAGCTCAGTGAAACTGACCTCAAATACACACCTTAGCTAAGTTGTACAATAATTGATGAGGCGATAACAACTGAGGGGCATAAGCAAACTTAGAAACACCTGCTTACTACGTCCCTGAATGCGCGCAGTCGTCCCTGCATTGGTGGTTAAGCGCCTTCAGCTCAGGGTCATTGAGTGGCCAAAAATGTTTAACGATTAATTACCTCACGTCGATTATCAATTGTTAACTAACTAGAAACTAGTGACTGCGTGTGCGCTTCGCAAACTTAGAGACCATCACCACCATTTTATAACCTATTATTGTCACTGCAACATTTCAATCCGAGCTTCTCTTTACAATGCGTAATGCAGTCTTTGAGTCTTCTATACCGTTATAGTTCTCAACCAATTGTGGACAACAATACCTAATGCTAACAACAAAGAGTTTATATGAAAATAAGGAAAACAAGGAGAGGAAGTACCTTTTTCATGTACACTGTTTCACCCTTTCAACAAGCTAGTAGTTCAGAAATGATTTACTAACGCTTGCGGTTTTCAAGAAGTCCCTCCGAAACACCCACTAGTTATATCGAATTCTGTCGAGTAGATGGGTCTTAGCCATCACTGAATCCCTGTGAACATCTGCGCCTGTATTTTGTCTCGAACGCAGCTATGCATACAAGCCGTAGTCTCTTAGACAAGAAGTGCTCCAGCATTGTGAGGTGACAAGTGTGTGGACGATTCAGTGATAAACAGAAGCATTTTGCTCAGTTATTGCGGCGGAATACATCATTTAGCATCATAAAGTATTCACGCAGTCGAACAACCGTTCAGAAAACCACCCTACGCGCGCACGAAAGAGGTGTAGGAACAAGATGTTCATGAACTTTAAATTCTACCTTACCGAATACGATATGAAAACGACTTTAATGACGCCGTGGCAGTGGTTAAGGCTGCGTTTGCTGTAGATGCCTTGTGAAGCAGGCGCTCTAACCGAAGACGACGAGCAAGGGGGATGAGTGGTGGTTCGCTAAGTGATCCTGTCTTTGCGCATTATTAGTTAGATCCCATGTGCCGCTTTCTTTGCTTAGCGAAAATAGCGATTGTTCGTCCCTAAACCGTAAGGCTCATTCGTCGCGGCCCAGAATATGGGCGCTTTCGACCAAGAATCATTGCATTGGCCTCTGCTCTGCTTGTCTGGCGGGCTATATTTGCACCATGGAAGTCTTTCCGATTCCGAAAACTTTGTGCAGAAGTAAACTAAATCGGATACCATGCCGATCCTAATCCTGTCACTTGCACGAATTTTTCGGTTATTGTTTACTAAATTACACAGTCAACAAAATCAGAAGCAAAGGCGATAAACACATCACTGCTTTTGAAAGCGTGAATGCTATGGTCATTTTCGTCGTCTTTTTTCTGGTACAAAAGTTTACTTTTGACTGTGCTTTGTTCTTGCCCAAATCACGTCCCACCGCTCCCATTTCATCACATTGGGTCAGCTAATGAATCTTTTCGGTCGCCAACTCATTAATATGGCGATGAGCGGAGAGGTGTTGGAGTCACCAAGGACCTTAAGGAATTATGAGGGACATTTCATCCCATTCGACTTACTATCTGACCGTTGAAAGTGCCTGTAATAATTACTACCTAACAGGACTCGATGGACCTTAAGGTGACTGACAAACCCGCTCTACGGAAGTGTGAAGGTTTCATCAGGTGGATAACGCAGTCATAATCACAATCTGTACAGCATTTCTTAGATGCCTGTAGTGTATCAACATTTATTGTGTGCCTTTGCATTGCTTTAGACAATAAGTAAGTATTAACGTACCTTGCTGTTGCTAGTCAGATTCGATCCTAATTGGCAAAAATTTTTTAAATAAAGCGACTCGATGCTGATAATGCGGATGTATGAATTTGCGTTAATGTCTAACGCTGTGTACATTTCAAGCAGCTGCACGCGAGCTTAATAAAAATACTATGGCAGGAACACTGTCATCACCCTCCGTGAAATCGCACTTTTACGCGAAACTGCATTAGGCAGTTAATGAGTTCCCTTACAGCCGAGACGATTGGAAGGCATCTTTAGGGATGTCGAAGCGGATGTCAGTACCTAATTCCCACGCAAATACCTGTTTCTAGCGTAGCAGCAAAGCAATGATGGTGATAAGGAATAATGTGGGGACGTGTGTCTCTTCCAATTAGTTGCTACTGAGTATCTGCCTGACTACTGCAATCATCGTTCGCCTCGACCTGCCGACCGTTGAATGAAGACTAGGCGACAGGTAATCTTCTGATGGTATGAAAGAACCGACTGTGTGGTAGCGGTTCCACTGTGAGTAATGGGCAAGGCGCAGCTCATCTCCTTGTTCCACGCACTTACATTCATGGGCCAAGCGCTTGTCACACATTTTCGACCAAGCAATTAGAGAACTGGCTTCGCTTTTGACTCGACTACTTTATGTTTATGAGCAGCCAAGTGGAAATTTAAAAGAGACTTTGCTTAAAGTAAGAATATTCCACACAGCAAGAATATGCTCTCACATGCCTTTATTGGGAAATGGCATGAAAATTTAAAAAGCCGTGTAATCTGCAGCATATCTGAGAATGCTCAATAACCCTTACTTTAGCCTTCAATGTGATCCGTCATTCTGAGGCATCGCTGCTATCGGCACTTCCATATACAGAAGAATAGAACTACGTGATGCGACGCATTCAAAGTTTATTGAAAGCTATAAAAATCCTGGAATAAAAGAATTGCTTCTTTTACCTGTACTACTTTAAATGTGCAGAAACTCACATGCGCTTTGCACTGTGACTATCTAGCCATAGCCCTAGTCCATATTGCCTTTGCGCTGCTCTGAGGATACTGCGATGCCTTGAACGGACATTTGCTTTTACGAGTCGTCTTTGGATCATTCGTGTAAAGAATATCGTGAAATGCCGTTACAAATGTGAGTAAATGGATATCGAATACTATAATCAGTTGAAATCGGAAGGGTTAGCTGCAAGGTGAACAGAACCCGCCAGCATTCACCAGTCATCGGCGCCTGATTATAACCGTAATCCCAGAACTACCCACCACAGTTATCTGCCAGGTGGGTGGTGCATGTCCAACAGGGCTCGATGCTTAACGCACATTGTGCGTGCTACTTAAGCATGTATACTTTGCTATATTCCAATTCATAATTTTAATTACCATGTTGAATAGACAACACAGAAGAGAAATCAGACTTTTTTCGCTTAAGAGCTTGCGCTGGCCGAGTTTCGCATAGTTCGCTCGACTGTGAATCGCGTATTACTTCGAAGCCCCACTGCGTGCACATTGACCAAGATTGCGAGATAATGTCAAACGAATTTGAGGCACTTGACAGTTATTCGAATAAATTAATTTGCCACACTTCGCTATTTGCCTAAATCATCCCCTGTTGCGGGCACTTGTTTGTCCTTTTGCCGTAACTGGGCAAACTGACCTCTGGGCCATGCTAGCATCCGCAATTCTTTTTCCGTTTGCCGAACAAATGTATTCCCTTCATGTGTTATATCTTCTTTCGTCTCGGAGGAAGCTTTGGGAGCTATAATTTCGTTAATTGATTGTATGATCCATTTATGGCCCTAGCTTTATAGCTTATCCAATTTTTTTTTGATTAAATCGTAAGCTGAAATTCAGTTGGCGAAGGAGTAAATAAGACATGAATTTATTTACCGTGTTTTTCATTGTGTAAATATCCACCGAGGGCATATCTGGACTAGACCGCAAACGTGTTTGAGCAGAAGAGAATAATTGCTGGTCACAACAAGTGCGTTTAAAAACAACAAATCTTTTTGTGCAAAAACTAAGCGCAAAATATTTGCACTGCTTTAATATCGATTGGGCAAAATGTCTGACATTAAACTTTTCTACATAGCCAATACAAATCAACATTCACAAACACGTTAGTTCCTAAGCAAGCAACAATTTTAGCAAAGTAAAAGTAACGCCGTTTTGTTGCCGTAATGTTGAACGATTTCCAAAACTAGAGGCTGTTGTCATTTAAAATGCTCAATCATTCCGCTGCGTCACATATGTGTGGCACAAATCGTTCATTAGGCAAGGACGACCTGTTGTGCCAACTTGAACCTCGGACGCATTAAATGAGATTAACATAAGCAAGCAAGTAAGTGGTAAGTATTTTATAATGGTGACAGTAATTCGAACCCAAATTGCGGTTCGATGGCCGTGGAGTAGTCACTGGAAGACTCTCCTCGGTAGCTGAATGCGAGATTACCTATGACAAAGTGGTGGACTAATGTCAGCGCACACACGCTCCTCGAAAAAATTAGCCAAATTTGACCACCTATTTTCTGCGCATTCAGCCAGGCATTTTATTTGGGTGTGGTATGCTCAGGACTATTGATGGCATAATAGGTAGATCCATGGCGTACATCAAAGAGAAGGGATCGATATGAGTGATGTGGATGCATGGAATGTTCATGGCGTGGCATGCCATTCATCAGCGTGGGGTCATAACCATTAACATTAACACATTGGCGAATAGACGGAAAGGGCATAGCTACCGTCTATAACAAACTAGTAAATCCCTTACGGCACAAATGTGTGACATGCAAGCTGGAGTGAGCAATTAGAGCATAATATATAGTGCTGCTAGAGTACGCGCCAATTATGGGTTGCAACCAAAGCAAATTTATTAAAACATGGCATAAAAAGCAAGGTACAGTCTTTTTCTCTACGAAGATCACCTTTACTCTGTGGGATCCTGCTGACTCCCCAGATATCTGGCATATCTCAGTGAAATTGTCTACTTCCTCCACCACCGTCTCATTATTGACCTGGCACTTTAATCGTACAAGCCCATATAAGAGACTAACAGGTAAGCCAATTTGACGAATGCACTTGGGTTCGTGTCGACTGTGGATGCTGACTGAGATGGTTAAACCGGCTGCGGTAGTCCGTTTGGAGGACATACTTGGAATGTCTTGTCCCTCTCACATTGAGTGAAACCTTTGTTAACCTAATAAGTAGTTCGAGCCTTTAAAAAACATTGAAAACTATGCAGCATAGTCGAATTCTTTGCTTTTAAGGCTGGAATTCCATCATTTCGTCCCAATCGCGATTCTTGATTCGCACGCCTTTATGCTAATTTGGCCATTCAATCACTTCTTCTGCTTGTTTTGCTCATCAAAACATAGCAGGAGTACCAAAATTATCTATTATGCATGCAGCGTGTCCACCTTGCTTTTATTGAAATAAAGGTCTACTAATGCGGAAAGAAGCCGGTAGTGCGACCTCCCATTCAGTCATGTTCTTTACTTACCTTCTCTGTGGATCCGCTGCAAAGTCATAGCTGGTTTCTTTGAGTCACAGAGAAGTTGAATGTCTGCTGGTCTAAACTTCTAGTCGTGTCATTAAGAAAAAACTACAATGTACAGAAAGGCAAATGATTTTGCATTAAAATACGAACTCGTGCTTCCCAGCGACCACCTCACAGTTTTTACAGCACAGGCTGGATTCAGGTAACTGTCATCAGTTCAATAAACCCATAAGTTATTCGCTTGGTAATGCTAATTTTACTTAATGTATCTCTGGCGCAAGGCAACATGACCGATCGTCCTTGCCAAATAAATGACACTTGTCACATGTATGTGACGCAACTGTGTAATCGTCTATTTTAAGCAACAACAATCGCTGATTTGAAAAGCGACCAAAGCAATTACAATAGTCAACAGGCATCGCCTCAACCTGAATGATAATATTTGGTGTCTAGAAGCTAATGCTTTTGCAAACGTGGACTTGCTTTGACCGCAAAAACACAAATAACCAAATTGATCAGCAGTATCAGGGCGCATACGAAGTATCCAAAGTTGCTTAAAACGCCTTTGCAACCTAAAAACCTTCATTGATGATGACATTTTTGAAAATTTATAGATCAGTATCCTTGCGCATACCTTCAACGATGACCACTAAGAAAAAAGACTGCCAGTTGCTGCACTTGGGAGCAGCCTACATTCACGACTGAGCTGTCTCCTCTGGATAGCCGTCAACCACTAAGGGTCTCACTGAAACTCCTCTTGCATACTCCTCCGCGTAGTAAAATGGACACCTGGTTGGGCGGTCGGTAGGATCCCGACCATGCAAACACATGTCCAATTCGAAGCATGCCATGGTTCCGATTTCCAATCATTAATCATTTGTAGCTTGAACGATCACGCGGACATCAAATGGGGTTGAGATTAGTCATCACTCTACCACTCCGAAATTGGATGTTTTAGAAGGACCTACATCGGAAACGCATTAGTGGATTAATTTGTCTGATGAATGTTTGTGGTTATCCTAGACCCAATGAACGGTAGATGGCTTTAAGATGGATTAAACATTTAGCAATCAGTAAAAATTGAGTCTCAAAAGAATCTTTTTCATCTACCAATCAAAACGCGTAAATGAGCAAGTGACCACTTCATAAAGTTTTAAATGATATGAAGAATAAATCGTAGAGTAAATGACTGGATCCTCACTGCAAAATGGATTAAAGTGCGGTAAATCAGAAGGGAAGGAGATATGCAGGAAATCATGGACACAGACAAAAACGAAAATTAACGTCAAAGCAGATAGAGACATGAGCTTGCGAATGAAAGGTATGGGAAAAGAACTTACCATCAGCAGCGCAAGGACTGAATTTGCCTACAGTGGTCCCAACTGCAGAGAGGGTATTTCACCCATATGCGCTTTAGCGGCCGAAAGGTGTTTCTATACAGGTGGCATGCAGTGCAGCACGGAGGGGCTAATTTCCTATTAGTCTCGTCTGCTAGCCATGTCATCAAGTCGGAATTACAATCTGCAGTGGAACAAGTGATTTCGCCCTCGTAAAAGAGGGTGTGCATCGCAGCAACCATTCCGCAGCTGCTGCATCGCAAGCTGGATTCAGGTGACTGCTATCAGTAAATAATGCAACAATCGCATTTTATTTGCTTGTGCCAATTCTGATTAATGCGTCTGAGGCACGATAGAACACAACCGACCATCCTTGCCTAATAAACGACCCGTGTCACACATATGTGACGCGATGAAGTAATTGCCCATTTTAAGTAACGGCAGCCATAAATTTTGAGAAATAATAAGAATCCAATCAACAAAAGGGGCATTGCTACAAATTCGTTATATTATTTGATACTTGGAGGCTAATGTATTTGCGAATACGGATCGGCCGCCACTGCGAAATGAAACGCAAGTAATAAAAGGGTTTAACAATGCTAGGGCACTTACAAAGTTCCTACTGATGCTCATATTCTGTTGTCAGCACTTTTGCCAGAGGCAAGAAGTTAAGTGGGGGAAAGACAACACGAATTACTGGAATGCCAGGCATGCTATGCTGGTGAGACATTGGAAGTTAAACGTGTCCATTGAAGTTGATGGCATTAATCAATGAAACTCACTTGACGCAGTGCCAAGGAAGACCAGAAGAGGGTAAACTCACTTCCATTAAGAAGGAAAAAGAGCAGATGAGGCAAAGCAAAAAGTGTAAGTTTATTTAATAGTCGAAGCACTCTGCGCCTTCACTTACACCTCCGCCATTCACTGGGCATGTCGAGTTCTGCAGCATTTCTTCAATTAGAGTGTCCCCTCTAAAATCCATCCACCAGCCATCCAAACTAAGCGCAGGCGAAAGTGGATTTCCTAGACATATTCACCGATGATGTCAGAAGATAATAGTTTACGACTTCCACAAACGCAGAATGCCAGATGAGGCATCCTTTTCATCTGTCGGTGTTCGAATCACTTCACTATGCATGATGAGTCTTTTTGTTCCGTTTCTGCACAGACAAATTGGAATCTTAGCCACATTACAGACGAATCGCCACCATTCTATGTGACACTCCTTGAACCGCTTTGCAGTGGTTTACGATCCTTTATACCACTTCGATTCGGTTTTTGAACAGAGTGTGGTCTATAGAATACACGCTTCAAGAGCATGAAGCCTACATATAATCTACGTAATTAGATAGACAATAAGACACTCAACAAATGATATAGCGCTTTTTAGTGTAGTAACTAAGGGATGACAATTTGCGGCTGGATAGTTAGGTGTCTATACCGAATGCGGCGAATTCTTAATCTCACAACCACACTTAAGCCTGTAGTCCGAATTCACTGATTTTGGCACGGCAACCTATTTACTTCTACTGCCACGGTGCTTGCATGAACATTCTCGTGAGTCTGTCAATGCTGCCTACTCTCCATATTGCAGCTTAACAGGCTCTCCAGCGCAACCACTCAAGCGACCCAATAACATGTGGCCATTCCACAGGCCTACAACTTCCTTATAAACACACGTATATGGACTACAAATATAAGTTGTCCCTGGGTGAGAAATGCTGATCCAACTATGCCTACTTCTGTTAACAACGTTCGTCCCGCAAGGAGATTTTGAAGTGGCAATCGGTGAGCAGCTACCTTTCCATGCTTCACACCGATCGGAATGTGTTTACTCCTATTCGGCATATGAGGGCATTTTCTTGAATTGTCAAATTTGAAAGAGATAAGGAACAGTTGCCACTTCGTAGGAAGCAGATAATATTTTAGCTGCTGTCCAACTTTCTCCTCAATTTCCCTGTTTATCACTCAAGTGTCCCTAATTTTATACCTGCTCTGTTGAAGGCAGGACGTGATGTTATACACCCAGAGATAATTTAGCTCCATTTTACTGCTCTTGACATCATATTTGGATTCGAATTTTACTGCAAGAAAAACCGTACACAGCCACGACCTGAGAGGCTGCCACCGTTTGTCCAGTTTTCAAACTTGCCCACAGTGCGGTTCGACCAAACAATTGTGTTCTTGGGTCTACATTCTTGTTGTTGTTGTTGGTGGTGCGTATGTATCCTCAGAGGACGTAGAAAAGACAGCACTGCCTCTGACACCTCACCGTGTCAGTGAATAAACCCATGAGAGTCACTGATCAGTTGGGCGGTTAGCCGTTCAGGTTGATGATTCGGCTGATCAGTCATTTTAAACGCTGGTTGACGGCTAATTTAATCCCGACCAGCTAGCCATTTGATGTGACTGCAGACGAACCAGGTGCTGTCAACATACGTCACAACTTACTGATGATTTAACTTGGAGAACATGAGAGAACAATGAGGTGATCGACTATCGCTCTCCCAACTCTCACTCAAGCCATCAATGATCATGATCTCTTGATGATGTGATGCCATTGTGGCAACATGGCGTATGGACTCCAAAATTAATTGCGAGTGGAGCATACAACACTTACATGGGCAGTTGAGCCATGCGTGTGTAAAAATATTAGACTCCTTGGCACTAAGGCCAAGGACATGGCCTACTTAACAAAATGCAAAGAAGCCTTTTTGATAAGTAAGATTGCATTTTATTTAAATGGAATTTGTTATAAAAAGGAAACTCTTAAAGACGAAGAGGAGAGGAAGGAGTGGCTGTTCTGCGTTAATTGAAAGGGCAACAGTGGTAGTAGTCAGCCCTAACATGACGTAAAATAACTACGAGGTCTGAATTATATTGGTAGTTTATGCAGCAAAATCCAAATTCAAAAGCGATTTCCAAAGAACTGAAAATGAGACGAATGATCTCCGGGATACAACATTACGTCATCCAAACTTGGAACGAGGTTTAACCTTCGTCTATGGGTACGTTCAAGGGTGACTGGAGGGGGGAATCATGTAAAGGCTTGCCTACTTACCTCACTTACCTCACTTACATTATGTCACTTAGTTAGTCTGTCAGATAGGGTTGCTTGATTTTGCGACTGGACATTCCTAAATCCGCCTGCTTTCTTGCATGCCGCATAATCACACGCGTGAAATCTGGTGGTACGCACTTGCACGCACCAAGACGAATTTTTCCTGCCGCAACATTTGCCGCTTACCTCCTAACACCCAATTCGAACTATGACTTTATTCGCCGCTTTACAATGGTCGGTGTACACGCTGAGTTCACGTTGCCGACTAAGGAATGTAGATTCTAAATTTAGACGATGGTGATTTCGCTTTCTCGTGACTAACTGCACGCCCTCAAAATGCTGTTTAAATAAGGGGACATCAACTTGAGATCGGTGAGTGTTACGTGTTAGGATCCGCAGTCGTAATCGTAATCAGATTTCAATTCTAGGCCAAAGCTAACCTTAAGCCGTGTGAGTGTCATTGAGGTGTGAAGGATTAAATTACCATGAGGTTGGTCTTTCAATGCTAAACAGGGTGACCCACTCTTATCAAGAATCTGATAAGCCCGTGAAGGTGGATTCGCTAGTTGCTTTTGCTTGAGGAGTCTAATATTTTTACACACGCATGGCTCAACTGCCCATGTAAGTGTTGTATGCTCCACTCGCAATTAATTTTGGAGTCCATACGCCATGTTGCCACAATGGCATCACATCATCAAGAGATCATGATCATTGATGGCTTGAGTGAGAGTTGGGAGAGCGATAGTCGATCACCTCATTGTTCTCTCATGTTCTCCAAGTTAAATCATCAGTAAGTTGTGACGTATGTTGACAGCACCTGGTTCGTCTGCAGTCACATCAAATGGCTAGCTGGTCGGGATTAAATTAGCCGTCAACCAGCGTTTAAAATGACTGATCAGCCGAATCATCAACCTGAACGGCTAACCGCCCAACTGATCAGTGACTCTCATGGGTTTATTCACTGACACGGTGAGGTGTCAGAGGCAGTGCTGTCTTTTCTACGTCCTCTGAGGATACATACGCACCACCAACAACAACAACATGAATGTAGACCCAAGAATACAATTGTTTGGTCGAACCGCACTGTGGGCAAGTTTGAAAACTGGACAAACGGTGACAGCCTCTCAGGTCGTGGCTTTGTACGGTTTTTCTTGCAGTAAAATTCGAATCCAAATATGATGTCAAGAGCAGTAAAATGGAGCTAAATTATCTCTGGGTGTATAACATCACGTCCTGCCTTCAACAGAGCAGGTATAAAATTAGGGACACTTGAGTGATAAACAGGGAAATTGAGGAGAAAGTTGGACAGCAGCTAAAATATTATCTGCTTCCTACGAAGTGGCAACTGTTCCTTATCTCTTTCAAATTTGACAATTCAAGAAAATGCCCTCATATGCCGAATAGGAGTAAACACATTCCGATCGGTGTGAAGCATGGAAAGGTAGCTGCTCACCGATTGCCACTTCAAAATCTCCTTGCGGGACGAACGTTGTTAACAGAAGTAGGCATAGTTGGATCAGCATTTCTCATCCAGGGACAACTTATATTTGTAGTCCATATACGTGTGTTTATAAGGAAGTTGTAGGCCTGTGGAATGGCCACATGTTATTGGGTCGCTTGAGTGGTTGCGCTGGAGAGCCTGTTAAGCTGCAATATGGAGAGTAGGCAGCATTGACAGACTCACGAGAATGTTCATGCAAGCACCGTGGCAGTAGAAGTAAATAGGTCGCCGTGCCAAAATCAGTGAATTCGGACTACAGGCTTAAGTGTGGTTGTGAGATTAAGAATTCGCCGCATTCGGTATAGACACCTAACTATCCAGCCGCAAATTGTCATCCCTTAGTTACTACACTAAAAAGCGCTATATCATTTGTTGAGTGTCTTATTGTCTATCGAATTACGTAGATTATATGTAGGCTTCATGCTCTTGAAGCGTGTATTCTATAGACCACACTCTGTTCAAAAACCGAATCGAAGTGGTATAAAGGATCGTAAACCACTGCAAAGCGGTTCAAGGAGTGTCACATAGAATGGTGGCGATTCGTCTGTAATGTGGCTAAGATTCCAATTTGTCTGTGCAGAAACGGAACAAAAAGACTCATCATGCATAGTGAAGTGATTCGAACACCGACAGATGAAAAGGATGCCTCATCTGGCATTCTGCGTTTGTGGAAGTCGTAAACTATTATCTTCTGACATCATCGGTGAATATGTCTAGGAAATCCACTTTCGCCTGCGCTTAGTTTGGATGGCTGGTGGATGGATTTTAGAGGGGACACTCTAATTGAAGAAATGCTGCAGAACTCGACATGCCCAGTGAATGGCGGAGGTGTAAGTGAAGGCGCAGAGTGCTTCGACTATTAAATAAACTTACACTTTTTGCTTTGCCTCATCTGCTCTTTTTCCTTCTTAATGGAAGTGAGTTTACCCTCTTCTGGTCTTCCTTGGCACTGCGTCAAGTGAGTTTCATTGATTAATGCCATCAACTTCAATGGACACGTTTAACTTCCAATGTCTCACCAGCATAGCATGCCTGGCATTCCAGTAATTCGTGTTGTCTTTCCCCCACTTAACTTCTTGCCTCTGGCAAAAGTGCTGACAACAGAATATGAACTGAAAATGAGCGCCGTTATAAGGTGAATGCGATGCACAAATCCCGACAAGCTAAAAATATCTTCGCACGTGAGTAAAACATGCTGCGATCGGTTTGCCAGCGACCAAGTCAACAAGTGATTGAAGCGCAACTGGCAATCGAGGTGAAAATAACGAGCTATTAAGTTATTTGTTCGGGCACGTAGTCCTTCGCAATTCGTAGGCTGCGGTTTTGAGGAACCCACACACAAAGCAGTCACGAGTAATTTTGACTTAGTGGTTAAGTGATGAGGATGTGATTGGATTGTAGGCTGACAAACAACGAGGGTGGCCGAATCGTTGTGCTTGATAAACTACAACTATTCTTAAGGTCCTTCCCGACTTACTACTATGTTTTGTTGGAATCCAGACAAGAATGGCCAGTTCAAGTCTACATTCCTTCGCTAAAGGAAGGCATCGAGCACACTCATTTAGGCGTCACCTCCCTACCTACGTCGCACGGCAATGAAAAGGTGTATTCATGGGAAAACCATCATCGAAGAATTGCTATTAATGGGATGACATTTTGCAGCTGCACGTAATTGGGACTAGCAATTATTCCTCCAATGTATCGAACCCAGTGTCCGGTCAGGGCGGCTGGAGGTGAAGGAAGGCTAAAGTTGCCTTGTGTCTTTCTAGAAGCACGTGTCTTGGCATCACAACGATGGCATCGAGGCATTGTTGTCTCCCACCACGATCGACTAGAAAGTACGCCTTACCGTTCCCTTGGTTAAGTTACATCAGCCTAAGAATTTTGTTTCAAACGATATTTTCTCTTTTGTACTTATAATCAGCTCTCTCTAACATATGCGTCATGATTCAAATCCACAAATCTCCTGAGGAGTAGTAACTATTGCAAGATTTAGTCAAGTGGCGCTATAACTTAACAGCCAGTTACCGTAGAACAATAAGAGCGGAAGAAATGTTCGCACACAGCACTTGCAGTGCTTTAATGATGATCCTATGAAAAACTTTTTAATTTTCTTAGTGCAAACTAAGGCTGGGAAAGGGATTGGAATGGCTTTTACAAGTGTGTCACGCTTGTTCTACTAGGACATGGACGCAAATTCAACCAGCCTCGCAATTTGCCAAACTGCGGCGAATGCGTAACCACCAGCACCAACCACTGGGCTATCATTACTCGTGGTCTCTTTCTGTGCTAGTCAAGTGAGAACCGAGTTGACGCCTTTGTGAGACCAGCTGTGTTAGCTCCATTAATACGATGCATTGAAATTCCATCTTCAGCCTTCAGTTATTAATCAAATATTTTCCAAGGGAAAAAGTGACATTCAGCACTGACAGGATGGCAATGACCCCTAGGGAGTGTGCAAAATCACAATGCTGTATAGCTTGTTAAATGATGGGAATCGCCTCTTCTTGCTTTCCTCCTCGTAACGCTGCGTCAGCAATGTTAGGGCTAGCAATGCATTGTAGATGTGATTTTCCATCACATCTTTCTTAAGTAAAATTGCTTATGTAAATAGCGCTTCCAAGCCCATCGACCATATGTACAGGGTCTACGATAAGTGACTTGAAGAAAACGGCCTTGACGTTAGAATGTTTAAATTGACGCATTTCTCCTATGTCGCGCTGAGGCTTACGTGACATCGTTAACGGCTCAGACTGTGTATCTAGTCGTGTATAGCATTTAAAGCAATGGACTGCAAGTCCACTGGGGATCCCCTGCGCAGGTTCGAATTCTGCTCGCAACAGTGTCCTTCTTAGCATTTTCGACATTGTGCACCTCCTAGCACACATTCGTTTATCACCATAATCCCGGCGATTGGGTGTGTAATTACTCCTGACGTTCCTGAAGCAAAAGGCGTCTAGAAAGTCAGCGCGCGCGCCATCGCGCTCACAAGTTTTAGAATTGGTTTGCAGGCCTGCGCTGTAGACTCTCGTTTGCTTTGTAGTCCGTCACTCTAACGGCTTGAATATCGCTGCGCGCTATCAGATACATTACAGACCTACTCTACATCAACACAACGGCATCAGTAACGTCTCGATCACTAAGCGTTGGGAGCTGATGAACGATGGTGTACAGCATCAATGCCACTCCAGCAGTGAGTCGCCAAACCAATGGCCAGTACGCGCGCCTTTCATTCGCACCATCTGTTTACGTGGTTTGTGCTTGAGACCGCTCCAATTTCAGGCTACAACTAGCTGCACTACTGAGGCCTCGATGGTGATGCGCCATACACCTGCCACGTGCCACTCTGAGCTGTTGTCGAAGTAAGTACGTATGCATCTGTTGGAAGGCAAATGAACTGCTGTGGAGACCAGGGATTATGCAGGTGACCGATCAAACAGTCACAAGAGCAAACAACAAATACGTGTGCAGCTAATTGCAATAATCGAAAGCCTGAAATATGTTGCAGATATGTTTGAATCAAGGGGAATACCTTGCGGCTTACAACAAGCACATTTTGTAAATAGGCAATGCAAATCAATGTTTACAAACACATTAGCTTCTAAGCAGCAAACGTTTCGAACTAACTTCAAGCAACATCTTTTCTTTTTCATTGCAGCGTTGAAGATTTTTTAGAATTGGCTGTCAGTGCCACCTAAAATATGCATTTACTTCGCTGCGTCACACATGTGCGACACGGATCACTTAATAGGCATGAACGATCGGCTGTGCCGGCTTGAATTTCAGACGCATTAGGTGAGAGCTACATGGGCGAAATAAGAATAGGGTCAGGTAATTTGACAAGCGGTAGTACGCTAATCTTGACTTGTGGTTAGCAGCATATGCGCGTTACTGAGAGGCACACCTCGGTATTCCAATGCAAGTTCACCTACTTCACTACAGGTTGTATTTTTGTCCTAATGACACAACTAGAAGACGAGACCAGTAGTATCTACCTTATCTGTGCCTCAAAGGAATAGGTGATGACCTATGCAGCAGCTCTGCAGAGAGCGTGGGTAAAATGAACGGAGCTGGGTAGGAGGTCTCGTGCTGCCGTCTTTTTCCCGCAGCAACACACCTTTGCGTGATGTGTCAATTCAATCCACGCACGAAATGTTTTAAACACCTATGATGCGCCTCCATAGGTGCAACGATTAACAGTAGTGATTAAATAGCCATATGAGTGAGGTGACAGACCCTTTAGTCTCCAATTGAAGTCAGTGGAATCAAAGTGTCAAGTCAATAGAGAGCTGGTGGGTGGAGGAGCAGAGCACTCCATTAGCTTATGATAGAAATCAAGGGGACAGCAAACCCATTGAGTAGTAATATAATTCGCAGAAAAGAAGGCCAGAGTTTATGCATCTTGCGTCAAATTTTTTGAATTCGCCCTATCGCAATTCGTGATTGGCAATAAACCTACAGCATCATATATCATGTCCTGATTGCCTCACTAGAGTTCATACGCCACACATGTGTGACATGCGGTTTTCATCAGTTTGTGGTAGCTAGCAGTAATGCTGCAATGTTTATGGGCGTTTTGTAGAGCTATGGTTTCTTTGCCTATCTCGTGATGTGCAATGGGAAGGATTATGGCAATGGTCATGTCCTCACCCTTATTAATGTTGCGCCGCGCTGTGAGCATCCGACGTGACTACAGTACGCATGTCATTTCCTCCGTCTTTGATGTACACTATGTATTTACCTATTTGGCTGCCTATATTTGTTAGAGTGCTGAAGTTATATCAAGGCGCAACGACAGTGGAAACAATAAAATCCTCTTCAGCTGCCTCGAGAACAGCACGGAGAATAGATGGTGACGCTTCTGATAGGGACTCATATGCATTTCAGTCTAGGCTTGCAAGCCAGCTGAACAACAAAGATATTCTGCCAAGTATAAGTCAAGCACTGTCCCATTATCCTTTTAAACATCAGCCAGCGTATAATGCCTAACACCAAAGCAATCGTGCTGTGGCGCAACACTCACTCTCCTTCCTTGGTTGATGCTTAAGGATGCGTGTGTTAAAACGAAGCCAACACTCTTAAAACATACCAAGATTTCATACATTAAGTAAGTCTTTCTCTTTAGTCCAAAGGCTTTAGGTTCTTAGAGAAATGGATTCCAGAAGCACATATGTTTTTTGCCCCAAAAGGCACCGAAATGGGCAATTTTGAAACTTAACTTGGGAACTTCAATTACCGCAATCTTTGTGTGCAGCAATACTGCTTAGTTTTTATGGAGGGGAATGGGTGCGCCATCGTCGGGTCTAGATTACGGTATAGGTGGCCGTTAATGACTCGTGGGTTACGCAGCTGATGTTGTTGCATAAATGAAAATTGAACATGGGATCAGAATGTTTGCTTGATTTCTTTTGAGTTTACCTCTGTCGCATCGATTGAAAAGTGAAATGTGAGGACGACTTCTGGTCTTCACTCGTACCACATGGAATGAATCTTTGAATGCTAAGGCGTCACACTCTGCCATCTCTTTTGGGCACTTTAATTGCACCGCATGGTAGTGATCCAGTACTTCGTGCACCGCCAGATGACTAACATTGGGTAGGCTCATAGAAATTTGATTGCCAAACAGGTGGCTTCTTCTTCTTTGTCACCTTCCCTACATCTCCATGATTTGTTGAGAAAGTTAAAGCTAACTGAGGATCTTTGAAATTTGGTTCAGCAATGGTTAAAAAGGAGAGGGGGCGAGGTGCTCTCTCCCTATTACAAATTACTTCACCGTACGCGCTCACGACTCGTCAATGATCGCGCATTTTGCAGCGTTTGGTTATAATTAACACCACTTTCCATTTGATCAAGGGACAGAGCATTTCATTTACAAATTGGATGTTGATGAAGGCGCCTTCATTCTCCTTTCTACCTTCTTATTGCGGTCTCCGCCTCTCTGCAAGCCCTCAACCATTGCCAATATCCTATCGAATGTCCACCTCGACGCGCAACCTCTACTTAGCGTCGAATCAGTAGTAATTACAAAGAATGTCAGCAGTAAAGACTGTCAGCAGGTGGGCATCCCATGCGATAGTGGGGGTTCAACAGTGATCGCCCTCCTTCCGATTCCATTTTGGTGACACCCTAATTAAGTTTGTACACCTTTATCGACCACTGTTGGGACTGCATTGTTTGGAACGTATGCTGTTCGCAGATTGAAACTAGTATTCTTTTGGTGGTGGTGCCAATGGCGATGGTGATGATGAGGGTTTGAGTTAGCACGCATACATCTGCACATTTGCCTGCTATTTATCTTGAAGGCAAGGAAAGATAAAATAACTCACAATAGGAATCAGTGCTTCTTCAACGAGGTGGGCTCACTTGCTGACTCGTTGTGTCGAGAAGGTACGCACTACCGCATTTAGTAGGATAGGGGAGAAAGGGAGTAAGACAAAACACACCATGCCACAAACATAATAATGCTCTCTAAGGCAATTTTTCGAATTCTTCTGCGCACAATGCTTCTTAGATGGGAAGCTCCGCACGGTCGATTGTAACTTATCACACTTGGACTCTCGGGCCCACTAAAGACGTGCATACCACTACCTCCACGCCATTCCCCTCAGGCCTCTATCTAAATAAGCTCCAAGCCTTCACTTCCACTTACGAAGATCTGGCACTATTCCTGCTGAAGGCTCACCTCCTGCTCCGTCCCTACTGGCGTACTTCGCGGTTACCTCAGCTTGTCAGCAGTTTTCATCACCTCTCACCCAATGTAGCAGCGTTTAAAACGCCGAATCTCGTAAGAGATGCGGTCTAATCTCAGCTACCTTAATGTACAAAGGTGCCACAACAGCCTAAATTATGCACACACATGCACAATTTAAGGCAGATGAGGATATGTTCCTAGATCTCTCCCAAACCTTAAATGCTTTTCAATCTATACCATACAAGTAATGAAGTTGCGATGACAATGACACTCAGAATCCAGCCAAATTGCGTGTTGAGATACCAAGCCAAATTAATGCACCAAATTAACTAATCGTTGCATGACCGATACGTACAACATTCAACATAATAAAGTGGATTATTCTTGGCGATTTTATTGATTTTTTATTCATTGCCTCTGTTAGATATTGCCTGCACGTATGAGGAGCACTGGACTTCTGTCCAAGAGTCCATTATATTGTCATTTGCATTCGGAAAGACGTGCTTTCTCTGCCCATTGCTCACAATTACGTCACTTGGCCTCTAAATTCATCACTAACTTAGTCCGCGGGCTTCGCTATTGCGACATTATATAATTGGCATGCCTCTAAGTTAAATGTTTTTGTTTTATTATGTTTTTCTAGTGCATCTCTTTGCTTACTGTCCCACTCTTCTGTTTTAATATTTTTCTCGAAGGTTGTGGGATGTCTGGTGGCGTTGTGGATGTTGCGCTGGTCACTGGATTAATCAGGCAGGCATAACCTGCCCAGCAAATAACAGTGGCGGAGAGTTCTGGGATCGCGGTTATAATTGAGTTGGTAACTGCTAAAAATGTTGGCGGGTTCTTTTACCTTACAGCTGACCCTTCCTGTTTCGACTGATCACAGTATTCGGCATCCATTGAATCCCATTTGTAGCCGTATATTGTATTGGTCATTACATGGAGGGTCTGAAGACCACTTGCAATAGCAAATGTTTGTTCAAGGCACCACAGTGTTCAGAGAGCGGCGCAAAAGCATACGGTGCAATTTGACAATGTGGACGAAGGATATAGCCAAGAAATCACAAAAGGAACGCGCATGTGACTTTCTGAGCATGTACAGTGGTAAAAGAAAGGAGGCGATTCTTTCCTTCCATTAATTATTTAGCTTCTACAAAAATCTTAATATGTCGCATTATGCATTAAACATTGCGACTTAAAAACTTGGCATCTCTCATTGATGCAGTGGGTTGATTCAGAACGAAATAAAAGGGATGATATATTAGACCGATGGAATTCTCCTTGTGGAGTCATTCGCACAGGCTATAATGGTACCATAATCACTCAGCACCAGACTACGGCGAATGAGAACAAGAGTTTCCTTATTAATAATACTTTTGAAATGCAAATCTGATGCACCAAAGGCTGTCTGCTCGCATTATCTGACTTAACTAGTCAGTCAGAAAGGATGCTTGATTTCGCAACTAGATATTCCTGACTTCGTCTACTTTCCTGCGTATTGCATAATAATACGCGTGGTATCAGGTGGAACATACTTCCAGACAACGAGACACATTTTTCCTGCCTAGACCCTCATCGACAACCTCTTAACTTCAAAGTTGAGTTGTGAGTTTACTCATCGCTTTGCGATGGTCGGCTGAAGACTAAGGAATGTAGATTCTACAATTAGACAACATTGAGTTTGCTTTCCAGTGACTGACTTCACGCTCTCTAAATGTTGTTAAAATGAGAGAACATCAACTTGAGATCGGTAAGCTTTACGAACTATGATCCGCGGTTGCAATCATAACTAGATTTCAAATCAAGGTCAAAGCTTACCTCAAATCGTGTAAGTGTCAATGAGATGCGAAAGGTGGCGCATGGTTAAATGAACCTTTGATATTAAATTCCCAATTTTGCAATCTTTTGGGCAGTCTGTGTCCAACATCAACTGATTGGCAAAATATGGCCTAATCGTGTTGGTCGCCCGTGCTTTGCACCTTCCTCCAGAATCACTGATGGCATGGGCGAGACAGGTTTAATTGCCATGAGACTGACCTTTCAAATACTAAACAGAACGACGAATTTTTGACAGAAACCTGATAGGCCTGTAAATGTGGGTTTGCTGGTTGTTCGTTTGCTTGAGACGTCCAATATTTTAACATATACCTGGTTCAACTGCCCAGTTAGGTGTTTTATGTTCCATTCGCAATTAATTTTGGAGTCCATATACCGGCTTGCCGCCTTTATATCACACCATCAAGTGAGCATGAGCAGTGGTTGTTTAAGGGAGAGTTGAGAGAACGACAGTCGACTACTTCATTGTGATATCTTAGCCTCCACGTATAATTGGCAGTAAGATGTGACAATGTTGGCAGTGCCTGAGTCATCTGCAGTCACAGTCACTTTTGATGGCAGGCCGGTCAGGTTTAAATTAGCTGTAGACCGAATCGTTAAATGACTGACCAGCCAAGCCACCTGCCGGAACGCATTTTGGGGATTATAGACCTCATTTTAAAGTTAGTTGGCGTAATTTTATAGCCCAGGAGATCCTTTGGCGTCACTTTAACGCTCTAGGCATCGTTCCTCGGATTTAAAATTCACGTGACCTCGTTATGCTGCAAAAAATTCAGGTGGAGTCAGGATTTGCGGTCGTTTGAAATCAATCTAGTGCCCATTCACCCACGTAGAATCACTTATTTACTTGTCATCCCAACTTTGCCTCTTCTTCACCCACCACCATCACAACTACTGACCCTCCACTCTACCTCTACCACCTGTCTCGCATTCAATATCCATTCTTCCTTCTTTCTTTTTCTCTTATTCCACCTTCCTCATTTATCCTTGTTTTTTCTCTTTTTGCGTCCATCCCGAGTTTCTTCACTCCCTCCTCCTTACCCTTCACAACCATATATTTAGGGAGAGTCACTCCGCACTGCCTAAAATCAACTCGTTAATATCAAAAAACCAAACAATTGTAGGAAGAAATGTCAGTCGCTCGCCTCTATTCAAATGGTCGGCACGCAACTTGTCTGGTGCGCACTCCTGCCTTCCATCATATTTTGGATGGTACCACCGTACAGGAAGAGAATAGTGATTGTTTAATAACTTATTGTCTTGCTTATCGTAAAAAAAGAGCAAATGGGAAAAGATGATCCAAAGACCAACGTACCAACGCATTGTGTGTTTCTTTTGACCTCTGCTTTGACACACTCAAAATGCATGCAATTTGTTACCAAGAGAGGAATCTAATAGTAGGCCATAAGTAGTTGAAGCTAAGGCAATGGAGAGAGATCAAGAGAAGAAAAGGTAGACAAAAAGAAGTCAAGCCGATAAATAGAGGCAAGAACGGGGGAATGATAAATAGAAGGAGGGAAGAAAGAGCCTCAACAAATGTCAGTGATAAGCCAGGTCTCATTCCGCTCTTCTGCTTGTTTGAGTAATCACCCGCAAAATCTCTCAGGTTGAAAGATGGGAGTCGCGAGTCCAAGACTAGCTACCTTGCTTAACCACACAGGTTCTAACTCTTTCCCATTTTAACATCAACCGTTCGATATGTTTGCAAGAGGTACTATATTGAGACTAAATTTAATAGTCTGATTCCTTACATGGAGTCATTTATACAACAGTAACCCATTTCGCATCCACCTAGACGCGTATCGCTTCCCTTGCAAAAAGAAGAACTAAACTAGCTGGATGATATACTGATCGCAGAAACAGAAAATTTTGCCGATTTTTGCACCGTCCGCGAAGAATGAATGTAGCTAAGTCTAAAGTAGCGCATTGATCGAGAATTGTGTCACGCAATTGCGGCGCGATTCGGTGTTGCTATTTATATTGGAAGAAAATGGTTGTAGAAGGGCTGTGTACTCATGCTACACACGTGGGCTTTATCGCCTTCATGCACACTCACGCCGTTATTAAGCGTAATTGATCGTTTGTCGCACTCACTTTACGATATGCAATGCAAGTCATTCACTTACAAGATATTCCCGTCTCTGGATAATTCTGTGGTCACCGATATGTGACGCCCAAAGAGTATAGGCGATTCCACCAATAACGCTCAGTGTTGCAAATTGCTGTTTTTACAGCAAAACAGACGTACACTGCCACTGCCTGAGAGGCTAGCATTATTTATGTAGTTTCCCAGCTTGCTCATGGTAGGGTTCAACTAAATATTTGTGTTCCGAAATCAACATTTTTAGTGATGTTGGCATTGCGCATGTATCTTCAGGGGACATAGAGAAAAGAATACTGCCTCTGACACCTTACCTTGCCAATGAACAAACCCATGAGAGCTGCTGCTCAGTTGGGGGTTAGCTGGTCAGTTGGATGGGTCTGCTAGTCAGTTATTTAACAATGCAGCTGACAGCTCATTTGAACCTGACTAGCTGGCCATCAAATTTGACTGTGGCTGCAGATGAATCAGGCACTGCCAACATGCGTCACATCTTACTGGTACTTATACGTGGAGAATATGAAAGCACAAAGAAGTGGTGGGCTATCGGGCTCTTGACTCTCACTTGAACTGCTAATGTGGATGCTCTCTTGATGATGTGATTTTGCAATGGCAAGCTGGTACATGGACTGCAAAATAATTTTTGAATGGAGGATGCAACACTTACATGGGCAGCTGAGTCAGGTACACGTTAAAATATTGGGCGCCTCAAGCAAATGAACAACCAGCAAACCCACATTTACAGTCCCATCAGGTATCTGCTAATGGCGTGTCACTCCGTTTAGCATTGAAATACCAGCCTCATGGTAATTAAACCTACCTCATCTATGCCCTCAGTGCTCCCTGAAGGAAGTTCAGAAATCTGATCGTCATTGCGACTGTGGATCACAACTCGTAAATCTCGCCGATCTGAAGTTGGTGCCCTCTTTTTTAAACAACATTTGGAGAGTGCGAAGTTAGTCACAAAAAAGTAAAATCAACGTTGTCTTATCATACAACGCGAACTTAGTGTGTATACTAACTAATATGAGGCGGTGAGTAAATTCACAATTCAAATTCAATGTAGGAGGTTAGCAGCCAGGTCTGAGGCAGGAAAAGTATGTCACGGTGTCTGTGGGTACACGCCACCGGATGCCAAGCGTGTGATGAGGCGGTCCGCAGGAAAGTAGACAAAGCCTGAATTATCTCGTCGCAAAATCAAGCATCCTTTTTGACCGACTAGTCAAGTCACATAATATTGGCGAACAGCCTTTGATGCATCAAATTTGCATTTCAGAATGACCGGTTCTTCGAAAATACGTAATTCCAAACGCTATGGTTAAATGTTGAAGGTTAGGGCTATTATTATAGTCTACGAGTCCGCCTCTACAAAGGTAAGAGTAGTAAGCCAATATATTTCAAAGCACCTTCATTTCGTGCCCAATCCGCCCACTGCATTAATTAAAAGTGTTGGTTTTTTCAAGCATCATTGTATATTGTTTATTATGAAAGCTTTTAAGCACTTTATCGAATGCCGTCATAGACTGACTAATCATGGACATGCTTGAGTATATAATGCTATAGTCCTTTCCCATACGCGGCATGCATGGAATATTCCGCAGCCAGTATAGATGTCACGATGCTTAACAAATTAAGTCGTATAGTCAAAAATATAAGCAGCAAAAGAAGAAATAGGCTGCTTACTTGTCTTTAAGTATAGCGAGGTTAAAAAGCGTGCACACAACTTCAATTTAAAAATTAAAAGGGAATGACTTTAAATGCGCATCCGTGTGCACAAAACATAGGGAATAGTGCAAGCGAGATGGGCGGGTGGTAAAGAGTGAGACCCGTAGCAGTGGCAAACAATGCGACGCAGCCACCCAATAGGAGAAAAAGGCAATCAATGATAGAAAATCAAGCAACAGTGGGAATCAAAACAAATTTTGATAGTCCAGAACTCATCACCCTTTAGCAACCACACACATGCCAAGTGAGGCCCGTTAAATTTGACTAGACCTCGAGCGTGGTGCCCTCTTTCTTACCACTCCTGCATCCCACCAAAATGTGAGCAGCACACCGCATTGCAACTCACCTCATCGCACCACACCAATTGACTAACCCGACCTAAGTGTCTGCACCACACAGAGAAAGACCTGATGGCTCTAAAATTGAGCTAACTTTACTAATGCTGTGTGGACAGATCTGGCCCCCTCCTAATGCCACACATCTCTTCAAATATCCAGAAGTAGAGCACAAAAACCGCGTCCCGTGTGCCTCTGTGCTATCAAGTTACGAACAACAAAGGACATGATGGTTAACCCAAATTAAAAAATGACGAACTCTTGCTCTGCAGGTTTAAATCTTCCGAAGCCACAAAGGCGTTGAGCCTCCTGACGTCCCCTCGTCGCTTACTCATTAGAAAAATATGGTTTTTCAAAAGTAACGCGTGGGCATAAGAAGGAGGTTGTATACCCTGCGTAAAAGGCACTGGCGGCATACATCCACTCAGCTCATACTTTTCGTCAAATGTGCATTGCTCGTAACGGTTTTAGAACACCGCAGCCTACTCTTACAAAACATCGGGGGGAAACAGGCAGCATAGACACCCTAGGCTCTCTGCTACCCATCAGCAGTGGGAATTGATGCATTTTGTTTGATAAGAGTAGGCCAGGCATCATTCGTCTTCTCAAGCCGCTAAACGTACAGCAGAAGAATTAAACATGAGCTTGAGACTACTCGTATTTATGTCAAGGCCTACGAATCATGCTTCCGTTTGCGTTTTGCTGCCCAGCAAGCCCACGCAATTGAAGTTTAGAGTTAAACAATAAATTTTCAGAAAAAATGAAAAAATGGCTTCATGCAGTGTAAGAGAGTTTTCATTGCAGCCAAAAGGGATGGAGAAATTGTTCATTATCAGTTAGAAACGATTGCAATTGTCATTCCTTGTCCAAGCAAACATATATACGATCTAATCGACGTCAACTGTGAAGGTAACCTTGAGCACATCCAAAGTTCCATCATCCATGGGGCCTAGATGCAAAGATGTCGAAAGCCTTCAGAATGCTTTTAAGGGTTTCCAGCGTTGACCTCATCTCGGCAGACAAGCGCAGATCACGCCAAGCCACAGAAAGCGTAACAAGACCTCAGGTAAATTCTGTTAATGGAAGCTGAGAGAATTGGGACTACTTTTAGAAGAATATTAGGCATTTGAGGAAATAGAAGCAGTTCAGGCCTCTTATATGCCAGCGAATTTGCCCTTCTCGTCAATAGTCTTCCAAGCTACTCTTCGTTACGCAACCAGATACGGTCTTGGAGATACAATATGCTTGGTCGCGTTGTTGATACCAAGAACATGGAAACTACTGTTACCGGTTCGGGTGAATATTCGACCCCTCCGTCTCCGGAATCGCAAGTTTGAGCATGCTAGACAAGAGTGCTTCAGCAATGTGACGAAGGTCAAGAAGCCAATTTCGAGGTGGTGCAGGGTTAATTACAGACGTTTCGAAATTGTCCTAAGGGGGGTACGCATGCAGTAGCTAAAATTTGCCACTTTGTTACTGCGGCGTTACCCTGATGCTGCACTAATGTGTGACAATAGTTCGCAATAGAACTTTAAACTCTGACCTGGTGCTGACTTTGCCTAGCATTCAACTGCCCATCAATCCCATTTACACACGCACTCACTGCAAGCAAATGCCGTTGTTAGCTTCAGCGACACTGCATTGCTCACATTAGTACACGTGGAAGTGCATCTGTGAAGGTGTCTACACATGTCGGCCGATGAGTTGACTAGTTCGCAGTAAGAATGTCTCACTCCCTTCTCTCGACCACTGCCCGCCTCTCTGTCATCCAACACATTCACCTTCTCCCCCAACATGTAGTCGTCTATGGTGCCAAGTGTGTCAATAAAATTTGTTTTTCGGTAAAGTGAGACAACAACTCAAAGTGTAAGAACTTCAAAAGTGGCAGTATGGGTAGAGATAGAAGATAGCTGAAGAGAAGTCGTAAAACATCAGTTTTAAGCCAATCTACCCTTCTTCTGTGGTTAATTTCCTGAGTTTGTAAAAGTCGAGCTTATTAAAGTTGATGCGTCGAGATTATAAATCCCTTATTGTTTGACGATGGTTGGTCTGATTACATCCACACTGGCATTTTCTGTATAAGAACAACAGAAAGTGATTCATGAGGAGCTTACACTAAATAACGGCAAGTTAAAGTGCAATAGGTCTAAAAGTGGAAGTGAGCTAAGAACTCAATGGTAGTATTTTTCACGTTCAAATATGATTGATTGCAGGAGTCAGTCGTCCAAAGTAGAATGAACTAAAGTGCCTTACGACTTCTCTTCAACTATCTTCAGTCCTCACTTCTACTGCCCTTTTCAAAGTACTTTAACTTCTTTTGAGGTCGCATTTTGCCGAATTAAGTCATTTGCACACTTGGCGTGTTGTTCTGGTAGTACTATAGGCAATCAAATGTTGTCACAAAATAATCACACGATTGCACTGTGGGTGATTGTGAATCAAGTGATGAGAGATAATTAGTACAAGCAGACCACTGAGGTAGCTTTCAAATATGCTTGAAAGTCACTTTGTAAGCAAAGATGACGGAGATCAAACGATTTGGAAGGAATGAAATTGTCTTGATGTTTAAAAAGCTGGCAAAACAATTTAGCGTTGTTTAAAGGTATTCAAGAAACATATCGTCACTTCGATGTTTAATAAACGCTTGCGAATGCGACTGCATACAACTTTGCAGTTGGCGCCATTTTTTCTCAAGGTTATCATTGGCTATTGACCGACTGACCAATAAATCGATGTTTTTATCAAGAAAGCAATCAATGCCCCGTCTGTCGTGATGTAATTGCACATCGTGGGCTTTTAGAAGTGACCTTAAGCTGCTCCCCGCACACACTACCTTGACCATTACAATCGTGACTTCGCGCCCGATTCTCCTTGATCCTCCACTCGCCTTTCTAACATGTTAGCCCCTTCAACTAAGGAGAGGGTCTATAAAGATACGTCAGCATTGCCTCTGAAGCCAGCTGCACTCCGTCAGATGAGTGAGGCGTCTTGGTGTCACTGATTTCGAAACAAGAATGACGGTGGGAGGACTAGAGGCAGGCAGCACCCATCACTCTGTCTGCCGTGATTCGAACATTTGAAGCATAAGTGGTAAGACATAATGCAAGACGCGGTGCTTACGAGCGCATGCGGTGAAGTGGGAGATAGACAAGAAGTGACTAGCCGAAAATGGATTGGAATGAGGCATGTGAGAGGAAGAGGAGGCAAGAGGGCTTCCGCTTCACCACCACAGAGACGTCGCCGGCCCTCCTTGCTGCATGTGCACATTGGTCCCTACCATCCGCCAGACACGGCGCCTGTGGTCGCAATCGGCCGATTCGGCGTGACAAATGAGGAGGAGTGAAGGCTGATTTGAACGGTAGGCCATGAAGACGGCTACCTACCTATCCTCTTCCTTCTCAACCTTTTTCAGTCTCTTCCATACCAGACTGTCATAATCAGGCATACGTGGCTGCTCTACTCTACTCGTATTTGAACTAGTCCAGTAGAGTCTGACCAAGTTAGGCCTAGTTTTCAACGTTCTACGTTGCTTCTGTTTCACTACATCTGCTCCCACTTCTACTGTCGATTAGGCAATTCACAATCGCGTGCAAAACAGACAAGAAATGAGATGAGCGAAGCGGTACAAGGCATACCCGCATGAAAGGAATTGGCTACTTACGCCTAAACACTGCTACAGAGCTAACAAAAGTGACTTTCTGATAGCTCTTTTTAATTATGTATCTACGTAAGTTCTTTCTTCGTACCAGAGGAGGCAAGAATAGCAATTGTGCCTGGTTTATGGTGGCGAAGTAACACGTTTGTTTAACTTAAGTGGAAAAAAGATTGAGTAAGTGAGGAGAGGAAAAGGAGGTTGGGAAGAAGAAAGAGGTACACAAATGTCATTGCTATCGATTTGGCTTCCGCTCCCTACTACTTCTATTTGCTTTTATCTACCTGCTCTTATAGCCACGCTGCTGAATGCAACAGGAAGGACTTGACTTTGTGATGACAAAATGCATTATTACCTAGTGGCACGCTTTAACCATTTGCCTTTCGCTTCTTACCTTGAGGTGTACATTGCACTGGCAAATTTGTTAGCAAAATTTTGAGGTACAGCATGCTAAAGTAGTAGAAAAGATAAAGGATAAGATAGATTAGAGAAAAATTAAATCACTGGCAGCAGGAGGAAGAGGAATGGATGGCAAAGCAACTTACTCGTAGTTTCTGCGATTTCTATCTACTTTGGTTCCTTGACGTCGTTGCGACGGTAGAAGGTGACGAGAGTAAGGAGAGCGGGTCGGCGGGGCAGAGGCGAAAGTAAAGGATAAGAAGGAAACTGGAGGCGAGGAGAACGAACCAGGGGGAGGTGTGGTAAAAACGGGGATAAGGCGGAGAAGCAAAATGAGTAGCAGAAGGCTTCGCAACGCATACGTAAGCACATCTGGTAGTTGAGTGCGTGATTGACGTCTTCGCATTTGACATGTGCGTGAATCAATCTGTGGCACGTGTCGCGTAGTGTCTAGCAGTGGCGTCTGCTGGTGTCGGCTTTGCACAACAGTTCCCCTTATAGGTTGTTTCCTAGTAGCAGACGTTGCCTTCCCATGTGTTTCTCTACTTTGGCTTAATTGCCGTCACATCATAGCACACGTGGAGCTGGAGCAAAATGAAGGGAGCTAGATGGTTCACGAATACTAACGCACTCTGAAAGGGATACATCGACGCCACGAGGGTATCGATTCTCGGTTTTGTAAATTAAAAGCCTAATTCAGACCGCAGCTGTTGTCGTGCCGTCGTTCTGTATCGACAAGGACACTGAAATTTGATTCCTCATAATTGCAAAGATTAGCCAGTGCCGCAGATTGCGTAGAACTGAGGTTGGCTAGTGCCAGGTTCCCTCCCTAACCGCAAATGTAAATGGGATTGAAAGAGATTCAAAACATTAAATAAACTTACTTTTTATTTAAATCTTACGGTCCTTTGATTGCGAAACCATCTTCATCTACTCGTCTTACATGCACAAACTTCATCACTAAAATTAAGTCGAGGACAAAGGGTAGTGATTGTCAATTGGCATAAAAATTTAGTCTCTGCACTTTAGTTTTGCGAATGTACCTACACAGAAATGCAGTCACAAATTATTTTAGATGCCTCACCCTCAAAACCATTATGCCTGTAAACGTTACGGTCCAAAGAGAAGTGTCCTTACAAAAGTCTTCTTGCCTTCTCTTTTTCATTTGCCACACCTATTTCTCCCTCCTCTATTATCGCACATGCACCAGCTAGCAGCCAAATAAAGCCCTCCTTCTTAAGAGAAAGAAAGCCAGGACAGGCAGTTGGGCAGGCCCTACACGTAACTTTTCCTTGACCAGGCAGCCTGTGCTGCTCACACCTCCCTCACTTCCATTTATTTGCCTTTTCTACATCTTTCCCTTCAATTGCCTTTTCCTTCCACAGAATTTTAATCTTCTTGTTTGATTTGTGCCTTTTTCCTATGCACTTGACGCGCCACTTACTTTCTCTCACACCCTCCGAGCAGTAGTTGTAGTGGGTCTTTAGGTGCCTTTCACTTTTAGTTCCCTCCAGCCCACCCATCCCAAGCACCTACTACCACTGCTACTACTAGGCATTCAAAGTCGATCTACTCCATCAGCAAGATGCAAATATGTAAATAACAAGGGGAGACTGCTTAGTCTACATTGGCTTTTTCCAGTAATTTCGTTATTGAGGTCATACTTTGCATAATTCTACCCACTGTACGCGATTGCAAGACGGAAGCAATGTCTTGAACAATTGTCACTCCCAGTGCATCCCTATGCGCTGCCTATTACCCCGGCGCATTGCACAAATCGCTTTCTTTTCTCGTGATCAGTAGAATTTTAAGCTACGACGTGCGACGACATCTAAACAAAGAGGAGGCTTGCAATGACCTCCATTACTAGGCTCCGAGTCCTTCAGTGCGCTTACTATAAGGCTTGATAGAACCCATCAAATGTGTGTTAAATCAGCTTCCGCTAACTGCTGTTCAAGCGAACCATGTATTAACTATCTAATAATTTATCAGCTGTCCATTGATTCATCCGTCCGACCATCTTTTTGTGCTGCTCGCCTGTTGTCAGCTGCCAAGCTTGTTGCGACAGCAAGACAACTAATATTTGGCAACCTTTGTGGCGCCAATCAACAATTTGAACAATCCAGTAGAGAATGACGTGACCTCAAAAGCATGCTGGATGCTAGAGCACTAATCAATCTTGTAGCGCGATGAGGAAGGTGAGGATTTGGCAGCCAACTAAAGGCTGCACATAATGTCGACAATTATTTTGATGAATGGCTTGGGGACAGCGAAAGTTGTTGCCTGTGCCAAAATAGCTTATTACTAGCCCATTAACAGTTTCTATGATTTATTTCTCATTTCTTATCAAACACGTCAAATATCAGACGAGACTCGACTAGATACGTTATATGGCTAGGCAGCATTCTGAGTTACCCACTACTCACACAAAACATTCATTTCAGAGGCCCCTAGAGGGATGCTTTAAACCCAAATCACATTTAAAGGCCACCTCACTTATCTGCTTGTACCAATTGCTTCCCATTACTTGATGCATGGTCACCTACTGTACACTGGTTTGCTTATTTTGTGACGACATGTAATTACCCGTGGTACCACCAAAATCACACAACAAGTGTACAAATGGATTTTCCGGTAAAGTGCGACAACAAAGTGGAGTGCAAGGACATCTCAAATAGCAGTAAGAGTGAAGACTGAAGTTAGCTGAAAAGAGGTCACAAGGTACTTTCGTTCTGTCTACTTCGCATGACTGGGCCCTCTGATCAATCATATTTGAATGCCAAAAATGCTATCATTAAGTTTTCAAGTCACTTCCACTTTTAAACCAAATGTGTGTTAACTTACCGTTGTTTAGTGTGAGCTCTTCCTGAATCATTGGCAACGATGCAAATTATTATCTCTTCGTGTTAGCCTTTAGCAAAAAATGCTAATGTAGAGGAAATCAAGCCATTAATTACTTATTAAGGAAAGATTTGCAAGATCAATGCATCAACTTCAGTATGCTTGACTTATTTAAACTCTGGAAATTATCCATGGAAGCAGCGGTAGATTGGATGAGAACGAAAACTAGTAAGCAAAAGTCAAGCTAATTGTAAGTAGACAGAGGAACTACAGACGCGCCACATAACACTTTTGCCAAAGTACGGACCAAACCACGGAGAGTGAAGGGCATCACATAGTTTGGGTACCTTTGCAACACACGCAATGCCCAATGACACGAGCTTGGTGCATTGGGTGGAAAGACTCCAAATGTTGGTTTTGGGATGGAGCGATTACTTTTATTGATGCGGCTTTCCTTCAAATATTGTTCTTTAAGCATATTTCATTCCAGCGGCTTTCATCGGCCCACATCCAATCATAAGACAGTCAATCGAGATTCACTAGCATACGCGGCATGCGTAGTCTATTCCACAGATGCTGCAGATGCCATGATGCAGACCAAATGAGCTCGTTTGGTCAAAAATGGAACTAGTGAGTGGAAAGAAATGAGCTACCTACTTGCATTTACTTCATGGAGGGCAAAATGGATGAAGTGACATTGTTGAAACAAAAGGCGTGTGCACAACCTTAAATTAGCTGATGGTAGGAAATAACTTTAAGCGCTCACGAAGCACGGAGAATAGTGCAAGCGGGATGGGCAACACTGGTAATGGGTGAGATCCGCAGCAGCAATAAACAACACGATGCTGCTACCCAATCGAAAGGCGATTAAGCAATAGTGAGGATCACAATACGAGTTGTGGTGATTACAACGGAGAAGAAACTCCTCATCACCATGACGCAAAACTGTTGTGCGCTACCTCATTTCACCAACACATATAAAATGAGAAGTAGACACTTTGTTGAATGCTTCGGACGCTACCAGTACAGGTGAATGCCGATGACGAAGACTCACTTTAGAACCCTTAATTTTTTGTACAAGGTCTTTGGGACTGGCAAAGAAAACAAACTCGAATTGTAGAATACTAAGCTACGTGCTTTACGTTAAGTTTAGCGAGGTTAAAATGGATGCCGTGCATTTGTTTAATCAAAACTGTGCGCAGAACCTAAAGTTGGGGGTTGGATGAAATTTAATGCGCATGCACATGCAAATAACACTGACTTACGCCGCACATCGTAGTCT
>JADWOT020001177.1:1812-26000 GCA_036345935.2 Taenia hydatigena
TCGGTTCGTTCATGTTATTAGCAGAGTATTTGTCTTCCAGCCCTAATCCAACGGCCGACAGATCAGAGTGAATGCCGATCGCAATAGTCAGGCAGATACTTGATGGCGAATAACCGGAGGAGACATCCACCCACTTCCTTCCTTATCACCACTACGGCATAGTGACTAAGCTAAAGACAGATGTCGCGTGATAAGTTGGCAATGACATCCGCTTCGTCATCTTTGCGGATGACTTCTAAGTTTCCAGGTTGTAAAGGAACCGGTAATCCAACTCGGTGCCACTCTGAGCACTCTCCATTGACAGGTTGAAGCATTTTGCAAAAAATTGCGATTTCATCGAGTGCGATGACATTGTTCCCGTCAGAGTGTTTCTATTCAGTACTCGTGTAGCTTGGAACGTCCACAGTATCAGATCAGTATCAGTATCAGTTAAGCAAGGCAGCATGACTCGGACGCAAAAGTTCTCCTTTTTGGTTAGAGAGAATTTGCAGGTGACGGATCAAGCAATCACTAAAGCAGAATGAGACCTAACTTTTCACTGACATTGGTAAAGACTCTTTCTCCTCTCCCTCTCTTCACCATTTCCTCTTTCCCACCTCTATTCATCGTGCCACCCTGCCTACCCCTGTTTTAATCCACCTCTTCGTTTCTCCGGCCCCAACTACTTATACCCGCTAGTAGATCTTTCTCTCGGTAATAAAGTGCATGCAATTTTTGTACATAAATCGGAGGCCGAATTAAACGCACAATGCGTTGGTACAGGAGTCTTTGCGTAATCTCCTTCTACTCTAAATAGGCTTCAACGCATAAGGCGTTATGAAATCCCTTCACTGCTGCCCTCAACCTCCGCATGAGACCCGAATCAAACATACTGACGTGGAATACACCAAAGTTGCTAATTTTTATTTCCCTTTGTGAACATGCCTTAATTAGACCCACCTTACCATTGTTGGGTCTTGATAGGAAAGAGAAAGGGAATCGAAAAGAAAAAGAATGCAGAAAAGACTGACTTGATCTACTATCAACTTATGGCGAAATCCAGATTACCGAGTGCTGCGATTAGCAAATTACCGCATTGGAATGCCATAATCATGCCAAAATTTGTAATTTTAGCCACAAGCAATATCAGCAATCATGTTTTTGTTTATGGCATAGGCAAACCTTTATCCTAAACTGATCCTCCTAATGGTGATTAAATTATATTCCTCTGTCTCTTCATCGCCTTTTAAGTACTATTTCTTATAGATGGTCGACATTGAAAGCAAGGATAGACGGCTGCCAGTTGAATGTTGGGGTTGGTGAACGATCCTTTGGGTCCTTATGATTAAGGTTCTAGGGTAAAGAGACGCGGCGTACAAGAGTTGGTTCATTTACCAAATTTTGAGGTGTTAGAAAACAGTTAAAATTTTGACTCGCTTTCATACAATAAGTTCTTTTTCCTGATGCAGTTATTACGATTCATTAACTGATTGGAATCCCTTTAGATCGCAACATTAATTAATTACATAAATTGCTTTGTGAGGGCGGGTGCCTCCCTTGCCGCAATACCATGGCTATGCCACTGAGGCAGAAGTTTACCGCACTATGAAATCTTGCTGAGTAGCATAACTAGAACGTTGACCATCGTTTGAGAAACTCCGTCAAAATGTTGAAATCGGACCATTCGTGACATAAGACTTCTAACTTATGTAAAACCGAAATAAATTACTAACACCTAATCCGCCTTGATTGCGTCCAAAACTTGCATTTACTTTTTTACAAAGTTTGGAAGCACGATATGGGTCGTAAAACGGCAAGCATACGCAATGGTGCACCGTATCTAAAATCTGATTTGCAGTGAATTCAATCCCCTTTGACCGCTCCTACTTACTTCTTTCAGTAGGACCACAAAACCAACAGGGTTGGGTTGACAAGGTGATGTGTTTGAAATCCCCCTGATTACACAATGTACATCAAATCAAGAACATTTTTTCCCTAATACCAGTTTTGCCTGTAAAACGCCGTATTTACTGATGTCGTTTCGGCTTGCCGTTAGGGCGTTATTTCACAGAAACACCTAGCCCCATGGCAAGGTGGTTTAGATTCTACACCGCAGAGTTTTCCACGCATTTTTATTATTGCTGTTTTTTAAATTTTAAATTTGATATTATATATTAGAATTTTTGTGCTCTCTAATGCAATTATACTCATAGTATAGCTAAAATAGATGTTCAAAGCAATCTGGTCGTGGATTTGAATCCTCCTGGCAGACCGGTGTCTACGTTGTGCTTAAGAGATTTCGGTAAAGTACGGTGCTCTTAAAAGCGCAAAGAAGGAATGATACTTGCTTGAGCATCATGCCATCCATCGCCTTTATTGCTTCCAATGGAGAAATAGTTTTGCTAACAATGAATTAGTGATAAATACACACCGTGTGTAACGACTTAAAGCAGTGCTGATCAGGAAAATGGGAACCGTTTGCATTCCTACCTATCGTATAGCCAAGAGAGATGCTTGAAGAGAGCTGATTATGGGTTTAAATCCGCCTTGTAGACTAGCCTCAGAGATTTTCTAGAGAGATGTCCGCAAAGCAGTGTGCTGTTAAAAGCGCGGTGGAGGAAGGAGGCTTGCCTTAGAAGGCAAGCGTTGAACGGAACTCCTCCATGCTCTTTGCATTGCCGACTGCAGATGGTAAGGCTAGTGGGAAGTAATTACGATCTACGTGAAATTGGTCATACTTACCCACCCACTACTTAGAGATGGGCTTGTGTTTAAGTGGTCGGGATCCCACTGACCGCCTAAACTAATGTCCATCGCACAACGCAGGGAAGTGTACGAGAAGGTTCTCATTGAATTCCTAAGTCATTTACAGCTGATCAGAAAAGACAGCCTGTGGGCTTAGGCAACTAAAAGGTTTCGGATGCTCCGATATGTAGCAACAAATTGTTTGTTGTGTATCTTTTCACCATAAAAACAGATCAGCATTTGCAAACATATTAGCCTCTAAGCAATTAATATCATCAGTAAAATTAAGGTAACGTCTATTCCCTATGGCAATAATTCTAAATCAATTTTAGAATGCAGTGGTTGTTGTCACCTGAAACGGCCAATTACCCTTTTGCATCACATGTACGTGACAGGTGCCACTTAACAGGCGGGGACGATCGGTCGTCCTGGCTCGTGCCACAGGTGCGTTAATTAGAATGGATGTAAACAAACAAAAAAAAAATGTTTATTGGTCTAACTTCATTCATTCTGAGTTATGAATGCTAAATCGCTTTAGATCGTAGGCTTAATGAAATGCATGAATTCCTTTGCAAGGGCGCACGTCCCCTCCCGTCGCAATACCACGGCTATGCCTGTGAGGCAGAAGCTTATTGCACTATGAAATCTTGCTGGGTGGCAGGACTGGAACGTTGGCCATTATTTGAGAGACTGTGGTAAGATATTAAACATGCCCTTCTTGACGCAAAAGTTCCACCCCATGCTAACATCCGAAACTCGTGTTTCTTTATTATAAATTCTGTAAGGATGATTGCATCCTACATTTTTTACCTAACAACTTTAAGCACATCCAATGTGTAGCAATTTTCCGTCGAATAAATGCAAATATGATTCGCAAGGTCCATCTTTTCACTTCTATGGCAAAATAATGACTAACGATCATTTGAAAATGCGCGAAGCTTGCAACGAAACGAAATGGCTAAGACCTCTGAGGTAACCATTTGCTTATAGTTGTTCCTATTTTGGATTAGATCCAAATCATCAAGGGATTTTCAAGATCTGGGTGGGACGATACGGGTTCGCAAATCATAAATGCTACTGCAAGTACAAAGATGTGTGGACGGTACCCATCACTTTTAAGATCTGGCGACAGCAAAGACTAGAGCAGCAACGAGTCACTAGCAAGTAACCTAGAACAGTGCTAATACCATCGCCTTGGAAGTTGTACAGTCTACATCGACTGAGCAGCGAGTCTTACTCTCTTCGTCGTTAGTTTTCCGCAAGCTGCTAACACTAGCTATACCCGCTTTCCCATGCATCAAATCAGTAGTGATGCCTTAATTTTGACCAAGTTAATATTCCTATAATGCAAATTTACTCTTTTAAGAGGATTTGACTAGCCAATAGACGTTTAGAAGAGGCCGACGCTGTAATTCTGAGCTTAAAATGGATCAGTGCGCCACTTGTATTAAATTACTACACAGGATTTCATACTTTAGTCACACAAATGTTTCCTCATGCTAAGCTTCTTTGCAGACTAGTAATCTCTAACTGTAATTGCGATAAATGTTGAGCAATTTAACGCAATCACCACATGTTGCGATCAAGTTTCGTTTTTTGTTAGGAGAGAATACCATGGATATTATAGGAAACGTCTGAACAGAGAGAGAGGTAATTAGTATTAGGTAATGATAGGGACTACTCTGTCTGAGAGAAAGCCTCTTTGCGAATGCGTTTAGTCGTGACAGCCTGTACATTACCCTAGCTCAAGAGTGAGCGAATGTGTGTGACTTATTTGCACGGATAGGAGATTATAAATATAGGACCAGACACTGACACAGTTTGGGTGCACAATGGCTGATTTCATTGAATTCAAACGGTAATGCGGGTCAGCACTGGTAAATTCCCCCTCGCTAAATGGTTTATCCCCTAAATGAAACTTCAAGGGAAATCACTCTGGGATCCTTTACCAGGATGCTCACATCACTCTTCAATGCAAAGCGATGAGCATCCAGCACTGTTTTTACAGGGCTGGGTCACTAACCTCACAAATTTACGCCTTACCACGCTTTGAACAGCATTTTTCCATCTCGAAGATTAAATCCATCCCAGCCCTATTCAAATCCATTAAATGCAGATACCGTGTGTAGATATTCAATATCTGCTTTAATATATCTATCTTTTCAAATGGGTAAAACTAGTGGCCACAAAATAATGCAACATAAAAGCACAACATCGTGATGATCATCCAATATAACCTTTCAAATGGAATCTTGCCATACTTCTCGTTTGACTTCGCCGGTCTCGTTACGTCGCCATTTCTCTTACAATTAGGTATACACATACCTTAAAAAGAATAGCTACTCAGCGGAGTAACTTAAAGATCTTCCAGCTGGGAAGAAGTAACTGTTTGCAGTAGTTAAATCTACTTGCTGCCATTTAATGCCAGACACCGCCTCTCGATTGGTTGGAAACCGGGATTATGCTAACAATAAAAAGACTTACTTGGTCTGTTACGTAGTGACTTACGTGACTTAATTGTCACGCCTGGTTTACTGAGCTTGCCATGCTTTCTACCTCATCCCCTAATAACAATTGTAGTCGCACCCAACTTGGATTCTTAGCAGCCGGATTTTATATTATTTTACATTCATATTTTTGAATGGCTCGATATTTTCATGTTTTTGTCTAATTTCTCAATTTGTATACCCAGATTGTGCAATTTGTATTGTGACTCCCGAAATCCGTGGTTCTCATTAACAAATTTAGAGGGTATTGACGATGTTGCCTTCAACATGTAAGACTAACCACATCCACGCACTCAAACTAACTCCGCGCTTATAGAATAGGGCAGTCCTGAACGAATCACTGGTATGTGTGCCCATTTTCATTCTTTCTTAGCACCAAAACACATTGGGTTAATTCATGACTGTGCTCGTAATTTTGCTCCCCATCATCCTTTCCACCTGGCGTGTCGTGCCCGCAATGGCATGAAGCAGCAGCATCACACCGCTGCTGTTTCAATTCCCTCACCTAGGTTTCTCAATCTAGGTTGAAGTCTTAGCACGTAGGAGTTCCAAACTATTTGATATCCCACGTCGAATCCCAAGCAGCAGGTAAGCACATGGAACACTCGAGTTCATTTTCCTTTCTGCAATGAGTTTTTGATGCAGAGATGCCATGAAGAACGCTATTTGTTTGACAGAAGGATGATTGCTTTGGCATTACGGGTTACCATGGTCACTTGGAAGAATTCTCCCCACCACCCATCATAGTAGTCGACATCGTGGCTGACCTCAGCAATTGAGATGGCCATCTTGACTGCGTAAGAGACATGGTTTATCGTCTTGGAGGTGGCGCGACAGTCACGACGCATTCTAAGAGAGTCAACTGGTTGAGCGCTAGGCTTCGATATCGCCTCCTGGCTGACAACTAGATAGCATGAAGCATCTGTTGGTTCAGCTCACACGGAATGAATATTTGATCGTGACTGTCTAAGCTTGCAAGAAAGAAAAAACTTGCTTGTTGCCAGTGCTTATTCAGTTTATGGGCTGACTGCCTGTGCGGCCCAACCCAAGCCATTTTCTCTGCGGGTCAAGACTCATTGTAGTGTTAGTTGTCGGCGTAAGATGTCATGCACGATAGGCGCAGTAGTGAACTTTGTCAACAGTTATCTGAAATAAGCGGACTGCGATTTGCATTTTAACTTTCGATGAGCCAATGTATGCCTATGTATTTGGAATAGAACCTTGAATTTGGGTTGAAAGAAGAGTGTTGTCTGCTTTAATCGACATTCTTTTTCTCAACCAACTAACCATTTTACTATTTAGCTGCATGAAATCACTTAACTCCTTTTATTTGATTGCGGGAAAGGATGTTGAATTCCATGTCCGACTTGTTAAGACGTTATGATAGTAGCTGCTGCTCCATGGCAAGAAATCGGCAGAGGCTAGGGAAGTAAAGATTGAGACAGATCATTTGCACTAACGAGTCAAAGAATACACCCCTAAGTCTCGACATAGCTATCAGTCAGTAGCAACTGACAAGGCAACATCATTGCAGTCACGCATTACGTTACGAATAATTACCACCTCTATAGTTGCCAGCATTATAACATTATTATTTGGTGAATGTTCCTTTCCGAATCGAGCTTCTGCTACCCATTTGCCGACTTTGCATTGTTTTGGCTGTCAAGTGGGATTTTAGCTCAAACTGCGGTTTCTCAGAGCTATAATGTTGTTATGGTCGAAATCCGCATTGCTTTGTATTGTTTAATTCGATTAAGCGTTTAGAAGGTTTCTTTATCTCCGATAAAATAATTAACATAGTCTTTGTAAGCCCTGCACGAAGCACAAGGAAATGGGAACATTGCATCGAGTGGATTTGCGATCGCGAATTATTTCAAGAAAGAGAATGAGCCAGGACGTATAAGTGCACATTTATTCTAAGGCAGGGGCGACTTCACGTCGTAGCGATACTGTGGTAAAACTAATCGTTTTGAAGGCATCGGTCCTTCTCTACAAGCAGCGCTCTCCAAGGCAATTCGCATAGTTGTTACTCCGTTGGTAAACTTCTGCTCTGATGCCAAAAGCTTCTGGTCGGAGGAGTTAATGTCATTGCCAGGTGAAGGACTTCGTGGTAAGCACTTCTCGTCCATAGACCTTTAACTCAGAGCAATCAAGCTACCAACTTCTGCAAAACAGAGCAAAATCGTAACAATGCTAAACACTTTTACGCATTAAACTCAATCCCAGCTGCATGCCCATTGCGGCCACCGAAGTGTCACCTGTAATAGGTTGGGCAAGAATCGATTCTGCCTTCCTTGTCCCACTACCAATAGTGCAATGAGCTTACAGATGTGCGTTCTAGCTAGAAGTAAATAAGGACGTCAGGGAACAGTAGGTGCAAAAAAACAAAGTTCCACAGGCTTCGCAGTTCATGATTCTGCTTTGATGAAAATAGCAAGAGGCACTTAAAGGACTCCAAATCTCGTTTGGGCAAAGGAAGCCTAGATTACTACATAAAAAGAATAAAAGAGACATAAAGGGAAGTTTATCTGTCTACGTGGAATCAAATTAACGAGAAGCTGATCGTTAGAGTGAAATGTCTTTGTGCCCGCAAACTAATTTGTTTTGCCACTTTTTCATTTTCATGCACACAACGGAGCAAGTAATGGAATAACTCAAAAGTTAAAGAGTGTGAAGTTGCTACAAAAAATTACCCCTGCTTGTGTTGTAAAACACACAATTGAGCAAGGCTTCTCTCGTAAGTAAGATCGCTGCACTTTTATTTAAATTTACCGTCCTTGATCCATTTTTTCTTTGCTAAAATGCATTATTTTCTACACTGTCTCGATAAAAATGTTACTGGCAGCTTAAACTAACTTAGCCCTCCCATTAGTTACCGCGTAATTATGCATCTAGCCTTCAGATCCTGCAAAGTCTCTAGAGCACCCGCCTTCGGATTCGTCTCCTTAACTTCCTCACTTCTTTACGGCACCTTCGGGCCCCCTCATCAGTGACTTGAAATTCATTTGGTCGAATAACAAGATGCTTACCAGATCTGACTACGTTGAGCAATGAAAACGAGTGCACGGATGGGGTTCTGCATGAGTCCGTAAGTGACTGACAGCCGGCCAGAGGAGACATCCCACTTCTGAGCCAGAATAGCCCAGTGATCTGAGTGGCACCTAAATGCAGCAACTGATTGTTCTTGTCGTTGGTGTGGTCATCGGTGATTGCATCAATCAATGAGTGATGTGTAAAAAAAAGGCCTCTTAATCTAATCCAAAGTAGAAACATCTTTGGTGTTACGGACTTTGACCACCTTGCACAAAACGAGTAACTTGCTTTTTGTTTATGCTCTTCTGATTGGTGTCACTGACCTTAATTATTTTTGTAGGCATTGAGGCGCGATAGAAGGTATAGAAGGCGTGCTTTAATCTGGCGAGTTTTTATGTAGGACTCATCCCAATGTCACCTGACATCACCCGATGACATAAGTTTTCACGCATGTAAGAGACGGTAATTGCCCATTTGCCAGGCAACTTCTGTTGGCCCGCCCAGAATTCGGCAGATCTATTGTGAGAGAAATTGTTCCTTGAAAGGCAAAATTATAATTCTGTTGTGCTTGAAGCACACAATGTCTTATTCTATGTAGGCAGAATAAAGGTTCACATGTCACTTAGTTGACAATGTAAGTCTTTTAGTGAATGCAGGAAAACGAGAACATTGTGCTCACTGTCTTCGTAATGGCAACTCGCTCCAAAGCAAGGTGAATTTATCAAGGCAAATGCTGTAAACTGACGGCGTTTTGCCATGACCGGTAACCTAATTATGCCTGCGTCTCATCGATTTAGCGTGCGCAAGTGTAGTACCTTAAACTGAGTTTAAAGTCACAGACTGTAGACACACTTCGTGCATTCGTTCTGGCGCTCTGACACGGTGGGATTCAGTTCAGTCTTGACTGCCACAGAGTGACGGGGATTAACGCGGAGTCGATAATAAGCGACCATGACTTGCTTATCCTAATATCATCTCCTTCTCAATCGTCACATACTATGCCAGTAGCACCGATCCTACATGTAGCGGCTTAAAAAGACGCATTTCTTATGTAATATCAAGCATTATTAGCACTAACTTTCTTTCAAAAGGCAGCATGTTTTTCTTGAATGTTAGGAAATATAAAATTATGTGAGTGTAGGTTAAAAAGTCCATCTAATAGGTTGCCAGATAATCGGAGATTTCAAGGCGAGCATGCTCGCAACCACTGGCAGACCATGTGAGCAGAATCCAAATTTTCGCATATCCATCTCCTTAGTTCATGCCAGAGCATCTTTGGCCTTATACTGCAGTGTAGATCGATGGTAAAGCTACTTGGGAAGAAAAAAGGAAGATTGAAAGGTTAATTGCCTCATCTGCAAGATTGAACCGTTTCGTGATTTCATCCCACCTTTCCACTGGGCTTCATTTTATCTCAACAATCTAATGTCAGCCGATTGAAGTGCGCTTGCTCGATGGTGTCATAAGCCTCAAGGCATCGGATTGCTAAGACCGATGCAAGTAGAAGTGAGCCTGTGAGGCTGGATGCGCATATCAGCCGCTGTGTTGGCTACGTCACAGCGAGGAAGTCTCAGACTTGTCTTCTGTGAATTGCACGCACTCCCATTTCGCAAATCACTTTACCGTGCGAAATATTTACCCTTAGACAATTAGTGATTCGCAAGAATCGCATCGGGGCATCTCAGTGTCACTGCAGCGGTCAGAGTACGGATACAGATATAATCTTTGACTGGAACATTGCCAGGCAACTGAATCCTAAGAAAAGACCATTCTTTTGTAAGAACTTAAGTGCGTTTCTTGAAACATGCGACGCGAAAAGTTTTTATCTTGTGAGATTTGACATTGCGTCCTAATTCCTCAATTCTTCGATATTTATTTTGATCGCTTATCGCCTTGCAGTTAAGAAGCGGAAAAAGCTGGAAATGATCGTAATAACAAAAATGATTCGTCATATTAACCAACAGTAAGTTGAATCGTGTTTCGCTACTTTACTTGTTTCAAATGGGATTAGTTGTGCCTGCTAAAGAGGATTCAATCGTCACGCTCAAGATGATTGCTGGGGGTCAAAAAACCTAAATAATCCTTAGAATAGGGAGACTTTGCTTTGCTTGGATGACTGCAGCAGCATCGAAGTCCATGTTGTGTGCCAATCTATCCTATCCACTTCACTCCAAAGGCATTTGGCCTCTCCATGACAACCACTGATCTTATTAGAGTTCAACCCGATTGCAGTCAGATCTGAGTGACATCCGTTCGAGTAAAATGTGCTCAAAAGGCAAGAGAAATTCCGCTTACGTGGTGGCTGAGTCAAAATTGCCAATCACTATGGAGAGCATAAGTCCCACTCTCCATTAAATCTTACTGTTTCCTCGATGGCTTTAATTCGTCATTCAATTGGCCTTTCAGGCCTGATACTCAGAAAGAGGTGGCCATTAGGTTGATGGTCAGTCAGGAGCGCTTTAAAGCAGCGTTTTGCAATTTTACATAAGCTCATTTAAGAAGGTTAGAGTTGTGCGCATGACGCGGCAGATTTGTGCGAATTTTCACAAAGTGCACTAAATCAAAGAAGGCTTTCCTTTTTAAGATCAGTGGTCAATGCTTGATGATATTTTAATCCAAAATTCCAGCATTCCTTTGAGTTAAGTCACATGGAGCAGCACTTCTTAGCAAGGCATAATAAAGAGCATTTCCCCAATTAGGGAGAAATTGACATTTATACAGGCTGAGCAAAATGCACACGAGCTACGTTTATGTGCTCTTCAGAGGGAACAATTTTGGCTGGGTTGTGGTGGCGCAGTGTAATCCTTCGAAGTCAGCTTAACTGGACTTCTCACTACACGGACTCTACAGTCCTCAAGATCTGCAATTTCGTTGAGGTAGCCAATATATTCCACCAATGCTTGTATGTATCCAATTCTTATGCCTTGAAGACGGTTGGAGCACTACGACTTCATTTCAGCATAAGTGCTTAATAGATGTCAGCGCCAATTGTAATGGCATCACACTCTAAGGTATGCAAATGTTGGATGCACATCATCATGAATGTTGGAGGTATTCTGCACATTAAATCATTCATCTGTGTTACTTGGGCACAATCCGTCATAGCATGGCTCAATTTTCCCTCACAACCATGCATGAAAGCAGTTTACTCAGCTTGTCCCCTCGATATATACCTAGTGGTTGATATATCTGCTTCAAAAATTAATGAAACAATTAAGACATTGAGTAGCCTCTAAAATTTTGTGTTTAAAGATTAGCTTTTGTTAAAGCGGCATTAGACCTTGCAGGTTTCTAGAAGTTAGACGCTTTTATAGATTGGGCTTGCTGGATGTAACACATTTTGAAAGGCGACACAATTTGCATTCTTGGCACGATCGAAGGAGACCTATGAGCACATCATAACCGCAGCATTCTTGTAAAATTAGCGCACTGGTGTCAGCTCACAGTAAAGTCGGAGAATTCATGACCAAATCTTTTATATCTACTCTATAATCCGCATCGTTCTGGAGTCGCAGAAGTAGTTTCCTTGCCTTAAAATATGCTTGACAAAAAATTACGTCAGGCTTTAAATGGCTGTAATGTTTCGAGATGGATAAACACTTCTGAAACATGGATGTGCGGGAAGCATTGTGACCAACCTCGGACTCGTCGACCCACAGTAAGCATCACATGTGTGACACAACAAATTCTGCGATGGTAGTGCCCTTTTCCTAATTGCTATACCCCATGACCACCTAAAGCTGACAGTAGGCGTAACACTTATGCTCTTTAAATGTGCTTTGCAGGCGAGAGGTGGAACAAAATGCATTAGCCAAGTCAAATAATCCGAGTACTACACCGGCGAACATGAACGAACATTGACAATTTGATTCAATTAGGAGGTTAGTTAGAAGCATAATTAAGTTTTGAATTTTGGATGGATGTGATTTCAACTACTAACAGCATTTGAAGAGCCGATCTCAACTTTACTTCTGAGATTCTCGTGTTTTCCACTATTAACCGAATCTGCTTGTCTTTTCTCCTTTCCTGTGCATCATTTTTGTCATTTTTTGGAAAGCCTTCTATCTGTGAGGCAAATAAGTGCACTTGCTAATGTTCCCGAATTTGAGACGAGGAATATCCAGACCTTTTTCTTAAAGCCGATAGCAAAATAACATAGTTTTCCTAATCAAACGCCAATAACTTGGACGAATAACAAACTTTGCATGCTGAGATTTGGTGCATGGACCAGCCAGCGCCATCCAATGTAATCAAGAAATGGTGGGGCAGGATACTTGACTCCAATGCCAGCAAATTATGCGCAGCCGTAAGGCTGTGACCTGAGCCAGCCTCAGCTCTGGGTCACAAGGTGAAAGCGCTATCGCCCATTTATAGTGCACAAATAGCGATCTTTGGCGTGAAACATCACCAATAATACCGACTTGCGATGTTGTGGAACGGTCAAAGAAAGCGCATCTTTTGGAAGGTTGTCAAACCCCAAAACAACAATGCGACTGCTGTCTACTTTTAAGCTAATGAGTATCCCATTCCCAAAGCCTCATACATCAGCGGAACTTGGCGCATTAAAATGTGTACAAATATATTTCGCTCTAAGATCATGCAAAGGGGGCATAATAAAAAATTACAACATAATACTGGCATCCCTCATAGTGCTCAATGTAGGCAATCCAAAAGGTGGAAAACCGGACCCGATTGAGGAGGGTGTGGAGGTCGTTCAGTGTTAAATTCTCAATGCGAATAGCAGGATGTTGCTGCGAAACATAACCGCTACATCCGTGGAGGAGAGCGCGGACTTCATTCAGGTCAGCCTGATCCCATGTTTCGCTTTCGAATTCCAGATGCGTTTGACTGGCCATCGTGTGATCGCGTCGCAGGTAAATGCGAATTCCGCACGATTCTATTGAGTTCACTAAAAGAAGTAATAACAGCTCACATACACAGGCCACCACTCAGTCTATTTGGCATCGATGAACTCGAAGGACCAAAACAATTGCTCCAAGATTTGGCTGAATTGCTAAATACGATTTATTTTAAACAAAGAATCTCTTAGAACTAATTTTATGTCCTTCTTGAATTTTGCGGAATAATTAAATTGTGAACGGGAATCGGAACTGCCAATGAAGTCCATTGCTCGCAAGTGTTTTTAGTATTTGCAGTGCCCTGACCCGCTTTTGTGTCACAACGCTTCACCCACAACGGAAAGGCTGAAAACAAACGTTCCCCACCCAACTACGCATCATGGCGAGTGCTTGAATCTGCGTGCTCAGCCCCTTGAGTGGAAGTGTCAAGCTTCGAGTTAGTGTAGGTGGACGAAGTGTATACGGAGTGGCTTGAAAATTGACAAATTCACAACTTTAGAACTATTTGCTTAAAGCCCAATGCCTCATTTTAAATACAACGAACCTGAGTTACTCAAATATGATTGCAGTACTTGTGTTCCTTAATTGTGTTTGTAGGCAAGAGGCTAGAGGACAATTCTAATCTGATCGCGGACCAACGCAATTGCACTTCAGAGCCCGAGACACCTTCGTCCTACCTTATAGTAGTATGAGTGCCTAGAGGCAACCAACTTTCTACAATGGCATGCATAGTCTCAATGACGTGTGTGTTAACCTAAATTAAACGTGTAAATTAGATGCGTCACTCTATGCACTTTATAAGTCATTAACGTAGAAATATCTGCTTTCATCAACAATTGTGAAGTAAAATTTCTCTAAAAAAATTTTCTGCTTTGGATTTGGAGTCAAGAATCTGGAAACGATGCAGGTGACCGCACTCAAATTTGCTCAATGTGCTGAGCCAAGTGACGTGCGTTTGCACTTGTAACTACTGCATTTTGCAAAGTAACCATTCACCCTTACTTTATGGCAATGATATCTGCAATTTTACCAATATTTTAGCATCTCCAAGAACTTTGAGACATACAAAAACGTGAGATTTGGACTCGTTTATTTGTAAAGTATTGCTGCAGCCCTTTAAGATACGCTGGCACTTGCAAATTCTTCCCAATTCATATCAGATGGCCAGCTGTAAAAAGGCGAAGGTGATTTGCGACTGTGAGCATGTTAGGGAGCAGGACAGCTAATTGCCGACACTCGACACAAACGTGCTTGTTCATGCACTGGGAGTAAGTCGAGTTCTTCGTCTGAATATCAAGATTCTTCCAAAACACCACCGTTAAATGCGATAAGCTAATGATGCACTGGTGCTTACCGGAATGGAATCCTATATTAGACCGGTGGATACATGTGGCATCATCTTGGGTAATGGGGAAGCAGAACAACTGGTGATGTTTAGGTCCCGATGTTACAGTCCTCAATGCTCAAGCTAGGTTGGTGTCTTGTCGATCACATGATAAGTGTGCCAACACAACAGACGAGCGTGTAAATATAAATAATCACGATGCAACCATTTAAATGTTTGTTGCAGTTTCATTGGGCTTAATTGAGGAACCCAAATCTTGCAGGTCCACTTATTCTTGTTAACAAGTGAGTGCCCTCTGCGCATATTTGACAGCATTTTTATTTGTGTTAAAGCCAATGCCAACTTATTGATGTCTGGAAGCTGCAGATGCAAGTAAAGAACGCAATGGTCCTATAGGAAGAGGCCGTGGGGACTTCTCTCAGGATTGGTTAACCATTGTTGCATAATTTATATCTGAAATAAGTCAGCCAATCTGCTGTCATTCGACCACATTTCGTCTGCCTTCTTCACTGATGGGTGGGGGGCAGTGCTAGTGCATTCCTTTCTGTATCATAGGCGATGTATTGCTAAAGTGGTTTGAGTTGGAGTGGCTTGGGCAGGTGCATAAATGGATGTCGCAGTGCATTCAATCCTTTATTTCGCATCACTTGGTCAGTTGTAGGCTTAATTCATTTGACGAAGGGATTGTGAATATAACTGTGAACATGAGGCGAAATTCTAACAAAACCTTATTATTATTAATGGAAAAAATCAACAAATGGGATTTTGTGCATCCCAATCTGACCAATAAAAGGTGGATTCATATTATTGTTACACATTGGCTGCCTTGCACAAAAGGACAAAAGCTAAGCTTACTAGATGAGGCAATGTGCAGGAGAAAGTTTCACCAAACTAGAGACTACAAACAACGAAAAACTTTCGACACGACTAAATGTGAATGGGCACCTCAAGCTGTACCTTAAAAACGAAGCAAAAAGAGGAATTATGAACCTCAAATATTTTGAGGAGTTAAGTTAAAGCAGGCAACATGATGGTTACAGTCCAGTCTTGCCTACATCATTAAAAGTGCAATTGTGTTTAAGGGGTGATTTTGAAGCACGAGTGAGCAGTGAGCCATAAACAAATGGATGAAAGCAAGCAGACTCCATCAAAAGTGGTCAGGAATAATGATTTAAAAGGAAGAGATGGGTATAAGTTAGGTTGGTTTCGGCAGAGGGTGTCGTGGTGAGAGTGACAAAAGGGAGGCTAAAGAAGGCGGAATTCTGATGTCAATGATTTGCAATAAACGAAATAGAAACGCACGTGGACAACTTTACTCATGTGATAGACGGGTAGGGTAAACGGATCATGGTGAGGCACAATGCAGGCGTTGGTGCCTAGTGATTATAAAGCGTTGGCTTAGTGTTACCCAAGTGGCAGAAGCTGGCAGTGTAGGAGTTCAGAATGTTATCAGAAAGTAGAACACATCGTTGAATGCTGGTGCTGCATTCTCAGTCTCTTCTGAAAATAAATAATTAGCGCGATCGAAATTATCATAGAAATCATACTCACTGTTTGGAATGCTACAACTTGGTGTCCTTCAACAGCTGGAAGTATCTTTAATCAAAATAACTCTGTGCTAATGCTTCTAGAAAATGAGTTAAATATCAATGTGTTTCGGACACAAAATGTAGCAATTTTTGTCCAAAAAGTTGTTCTGTTATCCACCCATCTGTAGTCAGACTATTTTCGTATTGACAGTATCTGGCGAGTAGCTCCGCGAAGGCTGAAATCAGAATGGCGTCTGACTCTTGAGGTGTATTGCTAGGAATAGAATTTCCTTCTAGTCGAAAACAATTTTTAAAGTTTAGTTATGCTGGTAATGTCTTAACTGCAATCTTTTCTTCCAACTGCCTCACTTTCGCATTCCAATTCATAATTTATATTCCACCGCTTGTGCCAATCCTGGCCGTCTGCAGAAAATTTCTGGCAGTAAAGATTCTCTTATCGACTTTAAGTCTTTCAAAGAACATCCACACTTTAGCACGGCTAGCTGATCAAGTAAAAGGCGAATAATGCTTTCGAAAGATGTTCTTTAAACGGTCTTCCCTCTGACGCTGCTTCATTCCATCAGCGTCTCTTTCCTCCGATCGCTTGATTCCTCGTTTATTTAAAATCTTTAAATTTGCCTTTTTTGTTAAAGATTAACAAAACATGTTTACTTTCGCAGAGTTTTATGGCCTTTGGCAGAACCGTTCTAGCCTTCGACTGCCTCTGCGTTTCGAGGTACATAATTAGGTTCTGAAGGCACACTGTCACAAAGTAAACGCCTTAGCCTCCACCTTATTTGCCTGCTTGACGCAACATATAGAGGTCCTGAAAATCCATGAGGTGGAGGAAGTGACTTGCAGGTAAATTATCATACGCAATTTTGACTGAACGTGTGGTGTTGCTGCTAGTTTGAAACATGAAAAATGTGGGTTAGTTTTGACGGTCGCCTCATCAGTTCTGTTCACCAACCTCTTTTGCAAGGTCGTAAAAGTAGAGCAATAGCTTATGTAATGCAAACTTCAGCACCTTGGGCTTGACGACGGTGCTTCTAATCAACAGAGGGACACGCACGACCAGATGTGGTTAAGGCTTATTTGGCACATAATAAGCGAGCATCAAAGCAAGTGAGGCTGCAAAGCAGAGGCCGATTTGATCACACTGCGAAATGAGGGCAAAAAGTAAATCCAGCATGTTGCGATGGAAATGTTGACACTGTTAGTTACGTAAGCGCAAACGAGACCTAACTGGAAATAGAATTCTGTTGCAATTTACAAATACGAAATGAATAAATAATCTGTAAACATATTTGCGCGATAATGTAGAGGATGAATTGTACCCACCACTTAGCTTTATTCACACTAGCATGCGAAACACTGGGAACTTACTAAAATCGAGCGCTGTGAAGTTAATGACCGGTTCCTTTGACGCACAGAGGAGCTGAGTGCCTATTGGTCTCGTCTTCTGGTCGTATCATCAAGGAAGAGCAGCAATCTGCAAAGAAACAAGTGATCTCGAATTTCAGATGTGAAGATGTGCCTCCCAGCGACTGCTCTACGACCGCCGCACCACAGGTTCGGTTCAGATAACTGCCTCCATTCTAATACACTTATCTCGTCTTTTTTCTCTTGCATTTATCCTAATTAATGCATCTGCGGCACGAGCCAGGATGACCGATCGTCCTTGCCTATTGTGTGACACGAGCCATTTGCATGTGATGAAATGGAACAATTGCCCATTTTAAGTCACGACATCTACTACTGTCTTTAATCCGACGAAATTTTGCTAGAAGGATTAAAAAAAAAACATGAAATTAATTTAATTAATGATGCTGGCTGCTCAGAAGCTAAAATGCTTGCAATTACTGATCTGCCCTCACAATGAAACGATACACAACAGACAATCAGTTGCCATAGATTAGCGCCTCTGAAACCATTTAGATACTTAGGCTCACAACCAGGCTGTCTCCTCTGGCTAGCCGCAAACGACCTAGAAACTCACTGAGATCCTTCTTGTATACTTCCTTGTGTTGTAGAATGGACAGTAGGTTAGGCGATCAGTGAGATCCTTACCACGTAAATACATGCCCAAATCGCAATTGCTCCTCCCAATTCCACCATCTGCAGTCGGCGATGCACACTACTTTACCGACATATCTACACCAAAACATTGAAATCGGTCTACAAAGAGAATTCGTTACTCAAGCACACTCGTCCGCGTAGAGCATCCGTCTCGTCTATGCTATGGGTATGGAGGCATGCAACATGCCTCTGTATCTATATCACTAAGCAAGGAAAACAGTTCTCAATGCCGAATTTGCAGTTTTAGAAATTGGTGGGATGCTACAGTGCAGAATCAAGACCACCTACCAAGTGGCTAATTGTTTCTGTCAAATGATGTTCAGGCAACAAGCTAAAGTGCGATCAGTAAACACAGTCTTTTACAGGCAAAACTGGTGCTAGATAAATGAAATATGCTTTGTTTGATGCGTATTGTACAGTCAGGCATATTTCTAATGCGTCTCTCTGCCAACTCAAACCTGTTGATTTTGTGGTCCTGCTGAAAGGCGATGAGTAGAGGCGGTCGAATGGGAGGTGGACCGCGAAATTAATTTGCCTGCAGAACTGATTTTAAAGACAGTATATCATTGCATTTGCTAGTCATTTTACGATCCACATCGGCCTTACAAAACTTACAATAAGAAGTACAAGATTTGAATGCTAACAAGTTGGATTACGTTCCAGTGATTTATTTCCTTATAATATGGGGTGGAATTTGTTGTGTCAAGGATGGTCTGCTTAATTACTTGTCAGAGTTCCTCAGAGGAAGGTCAATGTTCCAGTTGTGCTCTCCAGCAAGATTTCATAGTGCAGTAAGCTTCTGCCTCACTGCCACAGCCATGATATTGCAGCGAGGGAGGCATCCACCCTCACAAAGTTATTTTTGTAATTCATTATGCGTGCGATCCAAAGCGACTTGAGCCTAATACCTTGAAATGTATGCAACAAGAAAAAGAAGTTATTGCAAGAAAGCAAATCAGAATTTTTTTCTGTTTTTAGCACATCAAAATTTGGTAAATGAACCAACCCTTGTATGGCGCGTGCCACTACGCTAAAAACACACTCACTGGGACTCGAAATACCATACGTCAACTATAACATTTAGCTGGTGGCCGTCCATTTTTTGCCTTTCATGCTGACTAACGAAAAGAAGAAGCACCCGAAAGGGGATGAAGATGGCAGAGGAGTGCAACGCAATCCTAATTAGGACGACTAGTGTAGGATGAATGCTCTATGCTGCTACGATCATAAAAGGATCACTGAAGTCGATCGTAGATAAGCTTATAAAGTTTGCCATAATTAAAGCATCTTGCTGCGGTAACTTGTCAACCACAACACTCGGTAGCCTGGATACCGCCTTATATTGACAGTACATTGTAAAACGCGTGGTCATTGCTGAGTCGTAAGCGCGCAGGTCGAAGTAGTTTGAGATTGGAGAAATGCAGCACCCCCCTTTTTATTATTGCCTAACCCATTTCAAATAATATTTATTTAATCTGAATTTCTTTCTGCGAAGCGTTATCGATGTAGGGAAGTTGGCAAAGAAGAAGAACCCACCTGTTTGATGATCAAATTTCTATTCACCGACCCGATGCTAGTCGTCCGGAACCAAATCACTAACATGCAAGGCAAAATAAGGGCACAAAGAGATGGTAGGGCGTGACGCCGTAGCATTCAATAGTTTATTCTGTTTAGCACGAGCGAAGACCAGAAGTCATCCTCACATTTCACCTTTCATTCGATGCGATAGAGGTAAACTCAAACGAAATCGAGCAAACATTCTAATCCCATGTTACATTTTCATTCATACAGCAACATTGGCTTCGTAACCCACGATTCATAAACGGTTACCTGTACCGTAATCTAGACCGGACGTTAGCGCACTCACTCCCCTTCATAAAAACTAAGCAGTATTACTGCACATAGAGATTGCGGTAATTAAAGCTTCTAAGTTAAGGTTCGCAAATTACCCGCTTTGGTGCCTTTCAGAGCAAACGAATGTTTGTACTTCAGGAATTTATTGCCCTGAAACCCTGGAGCCCTCAGCCTATAGAGAAAGACTTACTTAATGCATGAAAGTTTGGTATGTGTCAAGAGTGTTAGCTTCGCTTTCACACACACATCCTTTAGCATCAACCAAAGAAGGAGAGTGAGTGTCGCACCACAGCACGATTGTTTTGGTGTTGTGCATCATGCGTTGGCTGATATTTAAAAGGACAATGAGACAGTGCTGTCAGTGTCTAAAGATGTGTGGGACTAATGCTTGGCAGAATATCTTTGTCTATCAGCTGGCTTGTAAGCCTAGACTGAAATGCATATGAGTCCCTATCAGAAGCTTAAGAGCTAAAGAGGAATCATTGTTTCCACTATTGTTGCTCTTTGACATAGCTTCAACACTCCAAGGAGTATAGCCAGCAGAATAGGTAAATACACAGCGTACACCGAAGAAGGAGGAAATGGCATGAGTGCTTTAGTTACATCAAATGCTCACAGCGTGGCGCAACATTCATAAGGGTGAGGATATGACCATTACCATAGTCTTTCCCATTACACACCACGGGATAGGCAAAAAGACCATAGCTCTGCAGAACGCTTATAAACATTGTAGCACTATTGCCAGCTATCACGAACTGATAAATCCCGCATGGCACACATGTGTGGCGTATGAACTCGAGTGAGGCAACCAGGACATATTATATGATGCTGGTAGGGTTGACGCCAATCACAAATTGCGATAAGGGCGAATTTATAAAATTTGACATAAAGTGCAAATAATTTAGTCTTCTTCCCTGCAAATCGCACCACGACTTAATGGGGTTTTGCTGTCTCTTTGATTTCCATCATACGCTAATAGAGTGGTCCACTCCTCCACCCACCGGCTCTTTACTGACTTGGCATTTTGATTCCATTGACTTCACTGGGAGACTAAAAGGCCTGCCACCTCACTCACACGGCCATTTAATCACTACTTCTGTCAATTGTTGCACCAATGGAGGCGCATCTAGGGTATTTAAAAACATTTTGTGCATGGTTTGAATTGACACTTTATTATGCATGGGTGTGTTGATGCGGGAAATAGGCAGCTGTGCGAGACCTCCCACCATGTTCCGTCCGTCTTACCCACGCTCTCTGCAGAGCCTCTGTACAGCTCATCGCCTATTCCTTCGAGGAACAGATAAGGTAGATACTACTGGTCTAGTCTTCTAGTTGTGCTATTAGGGCAAAATATAACTCGCAGTGAATTGAGTGATTTCGCATTAAAAATCCTGTGCATACCTCCCAGTGGCACAGCTCACCTCCTTGTTTCACGCACCTCCATTCATGATGCAAACGTTTGTCACGCATTTTTGGCCAAGCAGTTAGAGAACTGATTTTGCTTTTGACTCGACTACTTTTTGTTTATGAGCAGTTAAGTGGAAATTCAAAAACCTTTGCCTAAATTAAAAAGATTTCACACAGCAAAAACATGCTCTCATAAACCTCTATCAGGAAACAGCATAAAAATTTAAAAAGCCGTGTAATCTGCAGCATATCTGAGAATGCTCGATAACCCTTACTTTAGCCTTCAATGCGACCCGTTATTCTAAGGCATCGCTGATATCGGCACTTCCACATACAGAAGAATAGAGGTACGTGATGCAACCGATTCAAATTTTGGTGGAAGCTAACAAATTCAGGGAAGAAAAGTATCACTTCTTTTACCTGTACCACTTTAAATGCGCAAGAAGTCAAACTCGCTATGAACTGTGACTATCTGACCACAGCCCTAACCCATATTGCCTTGAACGAACATTTGCTTTTACGAGTGGTCTTTGGATCATTAGTGTCAAGAATGCTGCGAAGTGCCGTTACAAATATAAATTAATGGGTACCGAATACTGTGTTCAGTAGAAATCGGAAGGGTTGGCTGTAGGGTGAACAGAACCAGCCAACATTCACCAGTCATAGGCGTCTGATTATAACCGTAGTCCCGAAACTATCCATCACTATTGTTTTTCTGTTGCAGGTATCTATTTGTCCTTTTGCCATCGCTGGGCAAACCGGCATCTGAGCTATGCTAGCACCCGGAACTCTTTTTCTGTTTACCGAACAAATGTATTCCCTTCATGTGTTATATATTCTTCCGTCTTAGGGGAAGCTTTAGGTGCTATGACTTCGTTAGTCGATTGCATGTTCCATTTGGAGCCCTAGCTTGAATTTATTTATCTTGTTCTTCATCGTGTAAATATCCACCGAGGGCATATTCGGACTAGATCACAAACGTGTTTGAGTAGAGGAGAATATATTGCAGGTCACAACAAGTGCATTCAAATACAGGAAAGCAGGTTTTGCAAAAACTAAACGAAAACTATTCGCACTGCTTTATTTTCGATTGGGCAAAATGTTTGCCATTAAACTTTTCTACAAGGGCAATAAAATCAACATTCGGAAGCACGTTGGCTTCTAGCAGGCAATAATTTCAACAAAGCAAAAGCAATACCATTTTGTTGCTGTTATATTTAGCAATTTTTGAAAATAGAGGCTATTGTCATTTAAAATTTTCAATCATTCCGTTGCTTCACATATGTGTGACACGGATCGTTCATTAGGCAAGGATGACCTGTTGTGCCGACTCCAACCTCGGACGCATTAAATGAGATCAACATAGGCAAATAGGGACGTAATAAGATTATAAGAATAGTGACGGTAGCCTGAACCCAACTTGGCACTCCAATGTGAGATCATCTAGTTCGCTGCCGACCATATTTTGGTGTCAGTGGCACAACTGGAAGTCAAGTCCAGTGAGCACTTAGCTTTGCTGCGCCTTAAAGGAATCGATTATAATGTTTGCAGTGGCTCTACAGAGAGAGTGGGTGGAACGAAAGGGGCTTGATGGGAGGTCGCAATGACGTCTATTTTTCGCATCAACACACCTTCGCTCAATTCAAATCAGGTTAATGTGGAACGAGAATTAAGAAAATTTTGGATGCTCAAAGTGGTGGTGAAGAGCTGTTGGCAAAGTAGTGTGTTGTTGATATCGCGGTAGAAGTAGGAGAGTTGCCTGAGGCGATCGTGATCCACATCAAAGTTATCATCGCCATTTATCTCAAATGATACTTGCGTGGTAGTTTAAGCCTTACGGGCTCGATTATTAGTATGTGTTTGAGGGATCTAGGCCTCACTGTTCGCCTAAACAGATACCCATACCACTACACAGAGGAGTAGGCGAAATGAGTCTCAGTGGGTGCCCTGGTGGTTGACAGCTGACAAGGGAAGAAAGTCCACTTGATGACGTACATTGCCAAAGATCTCTGACCTTTCAGATAGTTGTCATCCCTAAATAAAATCTCCTTGGTTTTTAGGTTATGGAGGCATTCAAATCGTCTTTTAAAACTTTGTAAGCTTCCTGGAATTGTTGAAATTTTAGGCACTTGCGCTTCTTTTGGCGGTGAGGTCAGATCCATATTTGCAAGCACATCGGCCCCAAGTGTTAAGTATTTTGTTTTCAATAATTGGCAGTGACTTTTTCTTCTTGCCATAATTAAAATCAATCTTTATAGTCAGTGGTTGTTGCCGCTTACAATAGATAATTACTCAGTTGCGCAACATTAAGGTAAAATCTATGTCTCGATATTTTTGAGGGACTGTCATTACAGTGAAGGAGTATGCTTATGCACTCTCTTTCAGGAATAGGTGTTTGTCGATGGGTTAGCGTTTTCGTGAATTGATTGAACTGACCTATGCCCAACAGCGTGACATCAACATCAATCTGCAGGGAGGCTAAATCATGCCTTGACGGGCCCAAGTTCTGTGGGAGGTGATGTGTGTGTGCGCACCATCTGCATGGTGGCCGTCGAGGGGATTTCGTCAACCCCTCCACTGAATGGGACCTCGTAATAGTCATCAAATTGTGACTCTAGGAGGGTGCGGAGCCTTTTGCTACGGCCGTGTCCTCCATCGATGTCAGTCATTGTCATGTTTGGGCAATTCAGCGGCAGAAGTTGGGGCACGAGTGCAGTCACTGCTTCCTAGACTGAAAGAGCCTACGTGCTTCTAGCTGCCACTCATAAGTTTCTACCCTTAGACAAAGTGGTAGCTGTACTAGTCATGCTATTTTTCGTTATTTCCATGACTTTTCTCCCCCTGATTGCGT